>JBBPJP010000847.1:0-13876 GCA_038088775.1 Boletus barrowsii | reverse complement strand
GGATTAAAATGGCAATATCTCTATGGCCCCTGGGCCGAATCACATGACCCAGGGACCATCTGGTAGCCAGGAGTCAGCGCTATATTTCATCCCACCAAGGCTAAGCGATGTTCCCACAGGTGGTTGCAGTGCGCGAAGCGCACCGCATTAGGGTTAGTTATTGCAACGGTTTTTGGAGTCACTGTATATACTACATTGTGATCCACCTATAGATTACCCACACAGCCTCCGGCCGATGACTCGCCCGGGAAATCCCAAGAGTCACATGTATTTGAGCAACAAACTTGCAGTCCGAACAGACTCTAAGTCCGCAGTCCTCACTTGCTTCTGAGTTGAGCCCTAGCTCCTCTATCGTGTACTCTATGCACCCCATCACACTCGATGCTACCAAAGTCCAACTCCCAGTCTGCATCCACCAACTGCCTGCCCGCTCCCAACAAATCCTCTATTGCTCAGTCCTTGAGAAAGCCACTGCCAATGTTGCTATACCCTCTATACCAGCCTTTTGAGATCGACCAATACTCAAATCTCTGGTCGTCATCTTTCATACATATGCCACCACTCGTACCCTCCATGCACAACTCTTTCCAGATGGGACTTTGCCTGTCTACACCGCTGCCATGGCGCAGTCCATCCACAAGTCCTGAGATATCATCCTCAACGCCCTACATGACCATGGGTTCAACAATGTCCTCCATGGACTTCCAAGACTCCTATTCTCCCATGTGCTGCGTCCCATCTTTAACTCTTTACCCTTCAACCTCCAAACATACTACTTGGACAACGACCCCAACCACCCATGGGATTGGGATACTTGGGCAGGAATCATCCTGGACATAGCTTCTGGGCCGACAACTCCACCATCACCCCAGATACCTCCTCCTCGTCCTCCAACTCCTCATCCAGATGTAACCCACTTCCAGTCCCACCACCCACTACTCCCACCTCTCACTCACCTTCCCAAGACGGAACTCCTATGTCTGTTGGAAGCACTGGCAGCAGAACTCTTTCTGTTGGACCCATTGCTACCACCCAGGCACTTGCCTTCCTCTCCTCTATCCCCCTCCTCAGTGACCTCACTCCCTCACCAGAGCCCACCATCATACTTCCAGAATGACCCCATCCGACCACTCTAACCCCTACCACACATACTCATAACATCAAACAGCATGGCAGAAAGGTTTCGTTTTGGACTCCCCAGTTCCATCCTCTGAACTGTGGGCAATGGTAATCAGAGAGGCAGAGCAGATGTGCAAAAGTTCACTCCATACCCCACCTCTCGTCAATATAACAAGGACATCTTGGTGACACCCTCACCCTCACCTGGCTCCTCAGCCAATCCCATAGATGCCAACTGCTTTCCTACTCCTACCCCCACTCATCCCACCACTTTGCATTGCTTTACCTGCAATGGAAATTGGGCATATCCACACTCATTGCGCTCATTACAAATGCCCACTCTGCTGAACCACCACCCTGGGCCACATTTAGGCCTTTTGTTCTTGTTGCCGCTGTCTCCTTTGCAGAGAAATGGGCCACTCAGACGAGTGGTGTCCTACTCACCGTAACCCCTTGGATGACTATGACCTGACGACTATGAGACCAATGAAGGGGACAAATTGGATTAGGGTCTTGCAGGTGCTTCGACCATAGGAAGGGGGTAATGTTGCGGTCTATTAGGGGGTACTCATTTTTACTACACTTTTCCATTCACTCGTCCACAGACTCATTCTCTTACTGTACGCGGTTGTATTCATAGCAGAGTCGTCCTCTGCCTACTCAGATACATTCTTGATCTCTTTCTCTTTGCGTCTCAGAAGGCGCCCCACCTATACCTACATATATTTAGACTTCCTTTCCATTTCCATCCACAGTCTCTTCCTTTAGACTTCATCAACTGCGGACTATGCTTAACTGTGCATACTGCATACTGCATCAGAAAAACCCTCTTTTTCACACAGTGATACAGTGAGTACAGTGTGTACAGGAAAAAATTATATTGTTCATGGGCAAGTTGCTCAACATCCTCTAAGAACCGGGGAAGAGATGCCGGGTTCTTACTGTCAAATTTAGGGGTGTTAGTTGTGCCTGGGGCATCTGAGGTAAGCCAGCCATTCATCAGCAAAACCCTCTTTTTCACACAGTGATACAGTGAGTACAGTGTTTCACAGTTGTTCACAGTGTGTACAGGAAACAATTATATTGTTTGTATGGCATTTAAATTCATTTTTAAACATATTTTATATCACTGTACAGTGGGGGACCTATCTGTGATACTGTGTCACCGTAAAACACTGTGAAACACTGTACAGCACTATACAGCAACTAAGTGTTTTGCTGATGTTGGAGCTCTCTGTGGTGATGGTGGAACAGGTAAGCGGTTAGGTATGGGTAAAGGTGAACAGCAAGAGGGGAGAGGGAAAAGAGCTAAGGATAATAGGTTGGACAATAGTCCAGACGATGAAGGGCTTGATGGTGTAGTAGTAGTCTGAGCTGGTGTGAAGTCCAACGGTAGGGGAGAGTCTCTGAACGAAGTGGCAGAAGGTTTGAGGAGGTAGAAGAGCAACAGAGAAGATGATTCTGAAGACGATGATGATGACAACGAGGTAGATGAGAAGAGTGGTGTAAGCGGTGAAGAGAAGTGGTAAATGGGGGCTAATTCTCCTCTCGGCGGGGTCAAATATATATATGCACCAGGCAGCTGACTGTCAAAGCTAGGGCTTTCGCTTAGTTCACCCTGTGCTTTGTCAGCATGGGCAGTGTCATTGGTCAGTGCCTGTATAAGCTCTGGTGACAGGCCTCTAACCAGATGCGGCAACGGGGATATAGAATGAAAAGTACCAGACCAATTAGACTGGTTTTGCATTGGCGACGAGGGAAATGTGTTACGGTCTATGAAGGGAGTACTCATTTTTCCTTACTTTGTTCTCGTTCACTCGTCTACAGACTCGTTCTCTATCACCGTACGCAGTTGTATTCGTAACAGGGTCATCCCCTGTCTATTTAGATATGTTCTCGATCTCTCCTTTCTCTTATGTCTCACACGGCGCCCCGCCCATACCCACTTAGATATCCATTCTGTCTCCACCTGCAGTCCTTACTTCAGACTTCTCACTGCGGGCTGCGCCTTACTGCACATCACTTATATTTCATCTCCGTCCGCAGTTTTCTTCAAGACTTCTTACTGTGGACTACACTTTACTGCGCATGCTGCGCACCGCAGTACTCTGACTTGTTATGCTGTGCATACTTATCTCGCACGGACCAGGGGCCTACCATATATATAGTCTCATACTTCTCGCTTGTATTTCCCCTTAAGCTAGTTCTATGCAATATAGCATTATTCTAGTGACCTTCGAGTCTAGTGAGCCTCTTCAGGTACCTAGATAGAAGAGACCCATCGAGTCTTTGCATCGTCTCGAAGATAGACCTCTGTCCTCAGAGATCTTTGTCCCTCGTCTCTCTTTTGTCCTACGTTCTTCAACCCATATCGCAGCACGCTCCGTCACTCCTACACTGTGCGTTACAAAAGAACTAGCTTTTCCCCTTGTCCCTACTTTCACGTAGAGGACACATCCCCCATCCACAATATCTCAACCCGGCAGATTCAGAGCACCCTCTGACTCCCCACCTCCCACCGTGTCTACTCCGTGTTCCTCCCCACTTCCTAGACTTCACCTTCTCCCCAACGACCACCCCTTTTATCTTACACTCCCGGATCGATTATCCTCTTCTGAGAGACTCTCTGAGTATAGGGAACGTCAGCGGGTTCTCGCTGAGATCAACCGAAGCCAAGGTTGGAACACCGAAACCCTTCCTTCTGTCTCTGAATTAGCTGCCATCCCCCCCATCTCTCTCCTTACCGCACCTGAACCCGACTCTCCAATCGTTCCTGACGAGGAACCCTCTGTCGTATACCACAACCCTGACCCGGAACCGACCGGCCCACAGGACATTGACATTGACCCAGCTCCAGAAGACGATATGGTATCAGAAATAAAGGCCGGCCTTCCCAAGGACTTTTCCAGGGAGGCAGAGGACACCAACAGATGGCTCCTATCGATGAATGCCTACTTCCTAATCAACAACAAGCTTTTCTCCAAGACCACTAAGTCCCTCACTTTTCTTAACAAGATTAGCAAGGGCCGGGGAAAGACTTTCACAGAAGGATGGCTGATGAAACTGGCAAACCCTCACCTGCCAGACGAGTTAAAGACCTTCAAAACTATTACAGATGCATTCGAAACTGCCTTCTCCCCCTATGACATAGCCGCTAAGGCAAGGATCGACCTCTCAAAGCTGAAGCAGACTTCCGGTAGAGATACTGAGGGATCGTGGAGCGACGGGTTCACAATGTACGCTTCGCAATTCCAATTACTTGCTGAGAAGTCCAGCATCACTGACCCCAACGCGCTCGTTGAGTGGTTCATCCATGGACTTAGCCCCCGCCTTGCCACAATGATCCTGTCATGCGAGAAGACTCCAGGAACCTACCAGGAGTGGATAAAGAAGGCAGGACAGTTCTCCCAACAGCTGTGGTGAATTAGAGATCTTAGGAAAGGAGTCGCTCATATCCCAGCTCCTCATTCCCGAACTAGTCACAAGGACCCGTACACGATGGACATAGATGCTGTGCGTCTATAGCCGACTCAGCGCGCTGAGTACATGCGGAACAACAAATGTTTTACTTGCCATAGGGTTGGCTGTAGGTCGTCCAACCACGGATCCGGAACCGACCGGACATCACGTCCCCGCCAGAATCCATCTTCTGGACGCTCCACACGTCCAACATACAAGACCCCACAACAGAGGGCACGAACCACCACCACCACGGAGGAAGATGAAGAAATTTCCACCTACCTAGAAAGTATGGGTAGAACCAAGAAAGGTGCCGCAATTAAGATCCTCAAGACTGCTTTCGGGGAGGGCAGTACCTCTGCGGAGGAAGAGGAAGGCTACCAGGCCATGGCTGAGGTAAGAACAGCCACTTACCAAGAGTGCCAAAGGGAAGCAATCAGGGCAGCACCATGAGCCAGGGCTGTACGATCTGGACCATGGAACAATAGGTTTTCCGCCCTAGCACCAGCGGACCTCTGGAGGGCCACCTCAGAGGAAGACCTGGGGAATTACCCAGGCACGTACACAAATGGTGATAATGTCCAACCACTGCTGGACGTGGACGCAGCTACTCCCACGGGTCACGGGATGGGGCTTGGACCGCAACCCTCTTCACAAGAGACCACTATGAGAAACATAGTCAAACACGGAATAAAGGTGGCAAAAGTGGTGAGCGAGGAGGCAGGCACTTGGAGCCGACTGAGGCAAGGTACACCTGGAACTGACCAGGGTTTTTAAAGGGCAGGAACGGGTCGATGTCGTTACCTGCCAATACAAGTTTTAATTACAGATGTTCTCCAGTGTTTGTGTCAGGGGTTTCTTCGCAATCAATATCTATTCCCATCACCCTCTACCCCCCTGACCGCACTGCATTCAAAAGCGTCGACACAAAAGCCCTTATCGATTCTGGGGCAACTGGTTGTTTTATCGACTATGCTACTGTGGTGGCTTGCGACATCCCCACCACAAGACTCAAGACTCCCCTGTGGGCGAGCAATGTAGATGGTATGCCAAATCAAAACGGCCTGATACGAAAACAGGCATCGGTGCTAATTCAGCTCGGAGAAACTACTGAACTCCAAGACTTCCTTGTTATTCACTGTGGCAAGAACAATATCATCCTTGGGCTCCCTTGGCTCCGTGACCGTAACCCGGAGATCAACTGGAGTACAGGAACCGACTGTACAGGAGTGCACGAGGCAACGAGAAGACGAAGCGGCTGAGGCCCATACTATAAACATCTTCAACAGGAAATGCCAGGCACGAAAACTCCGGCAATGTAGAGCTCTGTGGTGGAAGCATAACGTTGATCCAAAGTACTGCCTGAGGGTACCTGATGTGGACCCGACCACGCAGCGGGAGGAAGTACCAGTGCTCATAGATTGCGAGGAGGATGAGGAAAACAAGCCCACTGGACCCTCAATTAAGAAAACTACAATTTTGACCTCATTAGCGCAAGACGCAACAAAGGTCAAGGTGGAACTCCTGCGGGACTTCCAAGATTTTCAGGACGTCTTCCAAAAGAAGGACAACAGTCCTCTTCCACCCTACTGATCGTTCGATCACAGCATAGATCTAGACAAGTCATTCCAACCAAGAGTTGCCAAGGCCTACCCGCTCAATCCCAAGGAGTGAGAGGCATGTAAAGATTTCATTGATGAACACTGGAAAGCCAGACATATATGGCCATCCAACTCTCCCCAGGCTTCTCCATTCTTCTTCGTTTCAAAGAAAGACGGCAATCTTCGCCCCTGCCAAGATTATCGCTTCCTTAATGAGCATACCATCAAGAACGTGTACCCTCTCCCACTCATTGGAGACTTGATGGATCAACTCAAAGGATCCCGTTATTTCACAAAGATGGATATCTGTTGGGGCTATAACAATGTCTGTATCAAGACTAAGGATGCCTGGAAGGCGGCGTTCATTACGCCCTTTGGGCTCTTCGAGCCTCTCGTCATGTTTTTGGGTCTTTGCAATAGTCCTGCAACTTTTCAGTCATTCATGGACTTTATTTTCAAGGACATGGTGGCGGAAGGATGGTTGATCATCTACATGGATGATATGCTGATCCACTCTAAGGATCTCAAAGAACACCACGAAAGGATGAGGCGAGTATTAGAGCGGTTACAAGACAACTGGCTTGGCCTCAAACTGGAGAAATGTACATTCGACGCATCCAAGGTCGAGTTCCTCGGTATGGTCGTTCGCAAGGGTATCATAAAGATGGATCCTACCAAGCTCTCGGTGATCAAGTCATGGGAACCTCCCACTTCAGTTCGTGCAGTCTGCTCATTCATAGGGTTCTGCAACTTCTATCGCAAGTTTATTCCGAACTTCTCCGAACTTGCTCAGCCGATCTTGGATTTAACAAAGAAAGGGCAGCCGTGGTCCTGGATGCACAAGCAACAGAAGGCTTTTGAGCTCCTCCGAAAGGCCTTCATATCCAAGCTGGTTTTAACGATGCCGAACACATCAAAATTGTTCTTCATTATGACAGACGCCTCACTTACGGCTTCCGGAGGCGTACTTATGCAACAGGATGGCAATGGCGACCTGCATCCTTGTTGCTATATCTCTAAGATGTTCTCCCCTGCGGAACGCAACTACGACATTTATGACAGGGAACTTCTAGTGGTTATATGTGCGCTAGAAGAATGGCGTCACTATTTTACCAGAACCGACCAGCCGGTGATTGTGCTCACAGACCACAAGAATCTGTGATACTTCAAGGACCCCCGCAAGCTTTCTAGGCGGCAAGCTAGATGGCTCTTGATGATTCAGGACTACGACCTCCTGTTTCAACACGTACCTGGAACCAATATGGGACCGGTGGATGCTCTCTCGTGGAAGGATGCTGTAATGCACAGCGTAGAGGTGACGAAGCGTGCTGCGATACGGGTCGAAGAACATAGGACCAAAAGAGAGACGAGGGATGAGGATCTCTGAGGACTTGTGTCTATCTTCGAGATGATGTGAAGACTCGACGGGTCTCTTCTATCTAGGTACCTGAAGAGGCTCACTAGACTCGAAGGTCACTAGAATAACACTATATTGCGTAGAACTAGCTTAAAGAGAAATATAAGTCGAGAAGTACGAGACTATATATACGGTAGGCCCCTGGTCTGTGCGAGGTATGTATGTATGCGCAGCATATCGAGTCAGAATACTGCGGTGCGCAGCAAGCGCAGTAAAGCGTAGTCCGCAGTGAGAAGTCTGAAGAAGCGACTGTGGACGGAGACAGAATGAAAGACTAGATAAGGTATAGGTGGGGCACCATGTGAGACGTAAAGAGAAACAGATCAAGAGAACATATCTGGTAATGTGGAGGACAACTCCACTATGAATACAACCGTGTACGGTGACGATAGAGTGAGACTAGGAAAGGTGAGCGAAAGAGTCAATGAAAAATAGTGAAAAAACGACTACCCCCTTTGTAGACCATAACAGACACCCTGGATACTTTGATAGACAATGCCGAGGTTACCCTACTTCCGGGGGAGCTGTTTTTAAAACAAATCGACATCGACCTCCGGACTGCTATCGAGCAGTCATCCACCTCTGACGACTTTGTCATCAACCAGCTACGTCAACTACACAAGGGTACCTTGGGAATCCCTCGTTCCTCCATCCATGACTGGCGTTATGACGAAGGAATCCTCTACTTCAAGGGTCAGGCATACGTGCCTGAAGCTGACTGGAACAACCTTCTCCATGTCATCCATGACTCACCTGCAGGTGGTCATGGCGGTTATTACCAGACTGTCAATATGGTACAGCGTGACTATTGGTGGCCTGGACTTACTGCCTTCATGCGCCATTTCATTCAAGGCTGCGCTGTCTGCCAGGCCAACAAAGTCAACACCCATCCCACCGTCCCGCCTCTCACCCCTCTTCTGGTCGCTTCCACACGTCCCTTTCAGTGTCTTTCGGTCGATCTCATCACGGACTTGCCGCCGTCTAAAGGTTATGATTCAGTTATGGTCGTGGTCGACCATGGCCTTACAGTAATTTTCACCCCAACTCACAAGAGTGCAGATGCCAAGGGTGTTGCGCAGCTCTTCTTCGAAAAAGTCTTCCCCTGCTTTGGACTCCACGACAAGGTTATCTCGGACCGCGGTCCACAGTTTGCCTCAGCCTTCGCTCTAGAACTAGCAAGGCTACTCGATTACGACCCACTCCTATCCTCCACCTACCATCCACAGACCGACGGAGAAACGGAACAGGTCAATCAAGAACTAGAAACCTATCTTCAGATCTTCTGCCAAGGAGATGCCACCCGATGGTCGGACCTATTGCCAATGGCGGAGTACTGTCACAACAGTTCCATCCATTCCATAACAGGAAAGACTCCATTTAGCTTGATGATGGGATATGAGCCAAGGGCCTATCCATCTTTAGGAACCACCACTTTCCTCCCTGCTCTAGAGCAACGCCTGGGAGACCTCGATGAGGCACGCAAAGAAGCCACTGCCGCCCACGAAAAAGCCCAATGTTACATGAAAGAATGTGTTACATCAAAATTCAAACCTTGGAAAGTAGGAGATAAGGTATGGCTCGAGGGCCGTAACCTGAGACTCCACTACCCCTCTTGCAAACTCGCCCCTCACCGTGAGGGACCCTTCAAAATTTCACAGGTAATATCACCTGTTTCATACAAACTCCGCCTACCACGCACTTGGAAAATCCACAACGCCTTCCACGCATCACTTTTAACCCCTTATCGGGAAACTGTGGAACACGGACCCAACTTTATCCTGCTTCCGCTGGACATCATAGATGGCAAAGAAGAATTCAAAATTGATCAGATCCTATCTCATCAGGGCTCCGCCCACCGCCGCCACTACCTCATTTCATGGAAAGGATACCCGTCCTCCAAAAATACCTGGGAACCTGAGTCCAACTTAGGACATGCTGCGGACCTTCTTGAGGAATATAAGGCCAGGGATCCTGTTGCCTTCCCCCCATCTTAAAGCCCTCAGTCCTCACTTGCTTTTGAGTCGAGCCCTCGCTCCTCTATCCATCATCACCACACTACCCGTCCATCTCCACATGTTGAATGTCCCATTCCAACTCCCAGTCCAAGTTCACCAACTCCCAGATCATTCCTGTTACGGTCTATGAAGGGGGTAGTCATTTTTCCCGCTATTTTTCCTTGACTCTTTCGCTTGCCTTTCCTAGTCTTGCTCTATTGTCACCATACGCGGTTGTATTCGTAGTGGAGTCGTCCTCCACACTACCAGATATGTTCTCTCGATCCGTTTCTCTTTACGTCTCACACGGCGCCCCGCCGATACCTTACTTAGACTTCCTTTGCTTCCGTCCGCAGTCGTTTCTTCAGACTTCTCACTGCGGACTGCACCTTACTGCGCATCATTTATATTTCATCTCTGTCCGCAGTCTTCCTCAGACTTCTTACTGCAGACTATGCTTTACTGCGCATGCTGCGCACCACAGTACTCTGACTCGTTATGCTGCACATACTTATCTCGCACGGACCAGGGGCCTACCATATATATAGTCTCGTACTTCTCGCCTGTATTTCCCCTTAAGCTAGTTCTACGCAATATAGTGTTATTCTAGTGACCTTCGAGTCTAGTGAGCCTCTTCAGGTACCTAGATAGAAGAGACCCGTCGAGTCTTCACATTGTCTCGAAGATAGACACAAGTCCTCAGAGATCCTCATCCCTCGTCTCTCTTTTGTCCTACATTCTTTGACCTGTATTGCAGCACGCTCTGTCACCTCTACGCTGTGCATTACAGTTCCCGATGAATCCTTTACACCTCCGTCCTCGAGAACCCCGCCCCCGCTCGCGCCATCCCTTCCATACCCGCCTTCTGTGACAACCCAGTACTCCAATCTCTGGGAATCATCTTTTCTACATACGCCACCGCTCGAACCTTGCACGCTCAACTATTCCCAGATGGGACCTTGCCTGTCTATGCTGCCGCTGTGGGACAGGCCATCATCACCTCCAGAGATGCAGTCCTGGACGCCCTCCATGATCACAGATTCGCCAACATTCTTTGAGCCCTACCTTCCCCCCTGTTTATGCACATATTGCATCCAATCGTCTCCACGCTATCTGCCAACCTCCGAGACTACTACATGGACAACAGCTATGACAACCCCTGCAATGGAAACACTTGGGTCCATAACCAATCTAACCCAGAATGACGAGAGCTTTGGGATGACGACTCAACCATCTCCCCCGACTCTCCTACTTCATCCTCTGACGCCACCGTTAGCCCAATACCTGTCCCACCTCCGCCAACACCTGCCGCTGTCCCATCTGTTGGACATGGAGATACAGTCCCTACTGGAGGACCTAGCTGAGATTCTAGTCCCGGAGATGTCTCCTCTCTCTCCCATGACCACCCCGATGTCCTCGCTTTCCTCACTACCATCCCACTTCTCGGACTCGGGACTCCCGAGCCCGAACCCTCTCACGTACTCCCCACTCGAGAATGCCCCTCCACTCCAACACCCGCCCGCCGTCCTCGTAACATCAAACGGTGTGGTGGAACTGTTTCGTTCAGGCTACCCAGTTCCGCAGCAAGAACTGTGGGCCAACATGTTCAGAGAGGTAGAGGAAAGTTGAGACAGGCAACTCTGCTCCCCACCTCCAACAGATATAACAAGGACTTTGCGACAACGCCCTTGCCATTGTTCGGCTCCTCTTCCAACCCCATCAACGTAGACCTCTTACCCTCTCTACCCCCGACCCCCACTCGCCCCGCTTGTCCCACTCTCGCCTGTTGTTTCACATGTAATCAACGAGGTCACATCCCCGCAGACTGCCCACATTATGAATGTCCCCTCTGTTGCATCACTGCTTGGGCATATCCAAGCCTGGTGTCCGCATCTGTCTCCTTTGCGGAGAACTGGGCCACTCTGATGAGTTTTGCTCTTTTCGTTGCAACCCTCTTGACGATTTCAACCCCACAGACTACGAGATCAATGAAGGGGACAAAGTGGATTAATGTTCTTGCAGGTGCTTCGACCATACGAAGGGGGTAATGTTACGGTCTACGAAGGGGGTAGTCATTTTTCCGCCGTTTTTCCTTGACTCTTTCGCTCAACTTTCCTAGTCTCACTCTCTCGTCATCATACACGGTTGTATTCGTAGTGGAGTCGTCCTCCACACTACCAGATACATTCTCTCGATCTGTTTCCCTTTATGTCTCACACGGCACCCCGCCTATACCTTATTTAGACTTTCATTCCGCTTCCATCCGCAGTCGCTTCTTCAGACCTCTCACTGCGGACTACGCTTTACTGCACATACTGCGTACTGCACATCTCTGACTTGCATTGCTGCGCATCGAGTCATACGTACTATGGAGACGGTATCCCTTCGGGCCCTGCTCCCTTATTCCCATATTTTATCTTTCCGCAGCACTTGGGGCCTACCGTATATATAGTTGCATACTTTCTCTCTGTATTTCCCCTTAAGCTAGTTCTACGCAATATAGCATTATTCTAGTAACCTTCGAGTCTAGTGAGCCTCTTCAGGTACCTAGATAGAAGAGACCCGTCAAGTCTTCGCATCATCTCGAAGATGAACCCAAGTCCTCAGAGATCCTTGTCCCTCGTCTCTCTTTTGTCCTACGTTCTTCGACCCGTATTGCAGCATGCCCCATCACCTCTACGCTGTGCATTACATCATCTCCTTGAGATCTAGTCAAAAGATGGTACATATCACAGGAAAGTGACATTCCCAACCCATTCCAGCATTTCTCCTGGAGGTTTTGTAACCCTATGAAGCCACTGGTAACATTTTTGAGGGTGTAAGAATTTGTCTTCATGCCAATCTGCAACCCATGCACAATGCCACCTTGTTTGATTTTTATCTCAAGAACTGCATTACAGATCAACATGATCAGGGGCTCAAAATGATCCTAGAAGAGCCCTCTATCACATGGCATAGCCAATTTGCCATTCTGTGATTTTGATTTTGAATTTTAATTCCAGGATGACCACTTAAATGCAAGATACCACTTGTATTGTAGAAAATATAGTTGCATCTCGCATATAGGGTGTCCAAATGTGAGATATGGGGTGTTTCAATTAAAATGGGTGCCATAACCCAGGGTACAACCCTAACTCAATTACAAAAAGTGGGTAGAATATATGATGAAGGACTGGACCTCACCCGTCTATGCATTTTTCCAACCAACCCCCATGATCGAAGAGATTGGTACTCAGTGCTCGCATGTCTTCACATGCTGTGCAAGGGGTTGTAAGGTCACAGTATGTCAGTACCTCAACACAACTGATGCACATTCGACCAGGAACATGCAAAAGCATGCAAAGAAGTGCTGGGGTTTGAAAACCTTGAAGGCTGCAAATAGTGCAAAGAATGCAGCAGAAGTGCAAGATAAAATTGTTGGCAGCATCCTGCGCACCAGGTCAATCACACAGTCATTCAAAAGGAAGGGGAAACAAAAGGTGACTTACTCACATAGGCAACATACACGCACTGAGACCAAGTGAGTCATGGTGTTTGCTGTCATTGAACTTCCCATTTTGTAATGTTGTGCAGAGGGCTGAGATAGTCAGATGGGTATGTGAGAGTCTACGATCATTCATGACTGTCAAAGATTGCGGCTTTCAGTCTTTGATGAAAACAGAACACCTGGAGTACTACATACCCTCTGAGTCGACTGTCTCACATGACGTTCAGCTTGTATTTGCAAGGACCCAAGTGAGAGTAGCTAAGATGTTGAAGGTACTTTTCAGTGCATCTATCTTGCATTGCGAGGCTCAAGTGACTCACCAGGAATATGATGGTAAATTAAATTTCACCACAGATGCTTGGACCACACCAAACCATTGCATGCTCATTGCATTTTCAGTCCACCTGGAACACAAGGGGATGCCATTGAGTTTCCCATTAGATGTCATCAAGGTAGCAAAGGTAACATATCTCAGCAGTGCACAATTGGTTGTGACTAACTCCCCTTGAGTTCCACACAGGGGAGGAACTTGCAATGGCGTTCCAACAGGTTCTGGAAGCATTTGAGATTGAAGAAAAGGTCAGTACTGGAATGGAGCAATGGATAACCTTACTTACCTTGGTATAGATCTTGTGTATCACCTGTGATAACGCATCCAATGTTACGGTCTAAGAAGGGGGTAGTCATTTTTCTTTCACTTTTCATTGACTCTTTCGCTCGCCTTTCCTAGTCTCGCTCTGTCGTCACCATACGTGGTTGTATTCGTAGTGGAGTCGTCCTCCACACTACCAGATACGTT
>JBBPJP010000846.1:0-13893 GCA_038088775.1 Boletus barrowsii | reverse complement strand
GACAGTTTTTGCCCTTCACCCTATCCAGCCCAAGCCAATCTACCTTGCAGGCAATTCTGAGCACGTTGTAAAGGGAGGCTTGACGAGCACTATATGCACTCAGTCCTTCATGAAGGTCATCAGTCACACTGTGCCGCTGGGACAAATGTTCTTGCCAAAATTTCGCTTTTTGGGAAAAAAACGCGAGCACACGTCTCATCTCCTCGATAAGCAACGAGACTTCCTCAGTCCACCTGTTCACTCTAGCACGGGACTTGCACCATTTGATGCGCAACGCTTTAAGAGACCGCCAGAAATGTGAACCAACAGTCACGGGCAAATGAAAAGGGAGTGAACGTACATTCCTGAAGTTCCAAGTCTTCGTTATTGACATTGCTTGATGTGCACATACTCTGCCATATCCAGGAAATGGTTTGCCATCCCTCTGTCTGTCCGTTGGTGCCGATGTTCAACACGCGGATGTCCTCCTCCTTGAGCTTGCATAGCATTGTATCCCACCCAACCTTCCCCAAAACGCAGCCCAAGATGGTGAGCGCATCGTGTGCTCGGCGATATCTTGCAACAGTGATCTGGATCTTTGTGCTGATACCTTTGAGCGTGTTTGCTCCTTGACCCCGAACATCCAGACGCTTGAATTCAACCAAGTAAGCCTGCAGTCATGGCAACTGTCACATGTCTTCGAGTGCATTGAAAGCTTGCGCATAACAGAACCTCCATTTAATTCTTTGGAGTGAGGTTGAGGTGATGCTGGGATGTTCGGATGGGAGGTAAAGCTTGTAGGTGTCCGGGCGGGACTTGACAGGCGGCTCAGCTTGATTTGCCTGGTTCTCTTGGTCTTTGATGTGTTACCATGCCACCAATGGCATGTAGAGGATCTGTGCTGACACCCAACTTTCGATCCGTCGCTGTAGGAGATTTGTATGTAGCTGTAGCCTAGCTTCCTGTAGATCGGTCCGCCCTGATCCCATCATGGCCGTATCTATGGCTAGGCGACACCTGATTGAGCATTAGTGAATGATAGATCACAGCTACATTTGTACTCACTGATGCTCCTCGAGATATATACTGGTGCTGATCAGGTCACTGGGCAAAATATTGGTATGGATGGAGACATCATTTCTGTTTTGAAGCTCTTGTGCTTCATCCATTGCCAGCTCGAGTCGAACCTTTGCCTGTGTCAAAACTAGTACAGATAAGTGAGCCACATAACTGGCAAGTATGAAATATAGTCTACCAACCTTTGCCTTGGCGCTCGTATGGGTTAGTCTGCTTGTGATCCGTTTCCCAAGATTCGACCATTTTCGACCATTGTGCGATCACATTGCAATTGAGTGCAGCCTGATAGTCGTGATGCATCATTGCCTGCTCAGCCTTCTCATTTATGGCTTCCTTCATCTTTGTTAAAAGATTGTTACCTGTAGGAAGTAATGCATCAGTCCATCTGAGTCTTTACAACCAGCCTGACACTGCTTACACATCCCGACTGTCTTCTTCCAGTTCCAGTCACCAAAAAAATCGTCCAGTGTATCCTGCCTTGAACCCGACCCCATCTCCTTCGTGCTCGATGCTATGGGATTGATGTTTGCCCATCCTCGCTCGGGGCCTTCACCATCAGTTCGTCCTACAAACAGCAGCAAGTTCATGGAGTATTGAACCTGACAAGGCTCCCTATGGGCAGGGAGGTGAAACTTGGGAACACCGAACTTGAAGGACTTTTGTTCGTGGTCGATTTGAAGGCTTGGTGGCATTCTTGACATCCGTTCCCACAGATTCTTGCTCCATTGACAGGCGATGTCATACAAAACGAATAGCATTGGGAGTTCACAGTATGTCTTCATTGCTGAGCAAAAAAAGTAGTCTATATTGATGTACCTTGGATCTAGCATCAGATGCAGGAAATTTCAAGCTGAATAGCTTCAAACACCACTCACTTTTCGCCCTTCTGCAAGTTTCCGACACCTTGAGGTAGCTTGAATCCATGATGAGCACAGTCAATTGTTCCCAGACCTGTCACAGCCAGTCCATGTGTGGCTTTTGTGTCTGCCAAATTGACTGCAGTGTGGCCTGAGCAGGTACTTCTCTGGTCGCACATGGTTAGGGTTAGGACGATGAGTCAGATTCATTTTTTCTTGTCACACGTAACTCATACCTCTTGCCTCTTGCCTGTCCTGGTCTTCAGATACTCCTTGTAAGGTCCATCCTCCACGAAATATGCCCATCCATCTCCCAGTGATGGATCTGTGCTGTCGCTGGAAACATTTTTCTGCTTCAAATGAAAATTTGCGTCAATAGCAAGAAATGCTCGATAAAGCCAGCTGTTTAATGGTAAGCTAGGCATCCAACCAGGTACAATCATTGATGTACCTCTGTGCAGGATTTGCAAACATCCAATCCAGCGGTAAATTTATACCGGGCTGGGGACATGCTGGACACAAGATAGCACATTCCCCCAGCTTGGTTGTCACAATACCATCAGGAACATTACCTCTTCCTGAACGCTTCATCATCTTAAGGTGCCACCATTCTCGAATCATTCGCAGGAAGGCTTTATAACGATCCTGTAGACATCAAATAGTAACTGAATAAGTCTGACTCGAGTGGACTCAGATGAACATACCTTCGGCTCACATAAACGTTGTCTGATCGGCGTTTCAAGGCATGGTAATATTTGTACGCGGACACCTTTGACTCCAAAGAAAGGAGATGAAATTGTTTGAGCATGCTGAACGTTGCTGCGGTACGTGGGTCTTGCACTGTCACAGGGAACATGTGAGCACGGAGAAGTTGTTTGACACGAGTCTGTGCAGTTTCACATCCACAGAAGTCCAGTCCTATTTTGTGGATGCCACCACTGTCTATCACCATGAAGCTCTCTGTGTGTGTGGGATTGATGCATTGTTGTCCAGGTCCATGTCCTAGTTGCACTCGAAGCCCCAGCACTTTCAGAGTAATGGCTTCGAAGAACGTGCCATTCCACTGCTATATTTACACAAATCAGTTAGCGACAGTGCACTAATGCATCAAACGAGGCACAAGGTCAGTAAACGAACCTTGATTTGATGCATAGGAACTGATGCATGATTTTGGACAACACAGGCTCAGCAATAGAGTTCATGACCGGAGCAATCATTGCATCGGTAAGTACCCGCGTTCCCTTTACACTTGTAACAGACCACATCACCCATGTAGCTCCCATGCCCTTTGTGTTGGATAAGCTCATCCAGGAATATGGAACGACTCTGCGCCATCCATGTCAAGAGTGGTTGATCCTATGGCCAGGCTCAGAATGCAGGCAGACGAGACAGGTGAGCATTCAAACTTACGCTAGCATATTGTTTACGCTTCGTGTTCTCCAGAGGACCATGCTCGTCGGATCTTACTTGTTTATCCTCAGGCTCTCCATTGGTATCTCCGGTCTCAGGCCCGGGCTGTATTGTGGTTGAGCCGTCTGCAAATACCTCAAAGCAAATTCCCTTCTCTTGTTGGAGCATATCAAAGTCCTGATGGCCCTGTGATGAAGCAACTGGGAGCTCAATTCCAACAGTTGTACCATCCTGTAGTTCCAGCGCCTCTGTGTTGACCTTCAGAGTATTTTCAGATATGTGATAACTTGTGTGCTCGAAGTAAGATTGTCCTGGTTTCTCATTTCTACCTTCATCACTCTGATCAAGTGTGTACATGTAGACCTTTTGGCATTTGCACGAGGGACGTGCTGTGTGTTTTCTTGGGGCCATTGTCAAGTAAGTGTGATGACACGGGCACCACTTTACCTCCGTTGCCATGGTGCTAAGGTCATCCTTGCAGCACGGAGGCTGAGCCAATCGCTGGACATGCTGGACACAGGTCTTCGGTGTACTTTGGTTGGTGGCATACTTTGGTCAGTGGCATGCTTCTGTTCGGCCGTGCTCAGTGCAGTGAATCACTCAGCAGATAAAAGGTTCACTGTGGCCTCAAGGCCATATGTGCTGTTGATTATTCGTGTAAGGATTCGCACCTTATCCAAGGATAAATATGTGAGTGATGCATCGTTTCTCGCCCATCAGCCCCTTCATTCTTGTTCATGCCCAACTCTCAGACTTCCACCGTCACAACCAAATCCGAGTCTGCTCAGGCTGTCAGGGACATTCAAGGTGGTGAAGAGGATGGAAGCAGTAAGTCTACTTACTGCTTTACAATTGTTACTGAATTCTCATTAGCCTATCTGGCCAATGCTCTCGCCGGAATGAGGATTTCTAAGCGCTCTCCAGAAGTTCTCATTCAGGCATTGAACCTCATAGCTGTGGACCAGTCCCTTGCACCCCCGAACGACTCTCTCACTGTGGCGGCAGACCAGGATCCATCTCCGACAGCCTCTCTGCAGTTTCCTCGTCGTTCACTGATTCCAATCACTCCTGCTTTGACTCCCCTGATCTGGACCAGTGCCACACGCCGCATGTCACCGCCACCATCACTTTCAATCCCTTCACCACAGCACCGATTTCTTTTGGGGATGCAGTTCTCACTGGTCCACCTGGTCCGTCTGTTTTGATCCTGCCATCTCCTCCCCCAGCCCCACAGCGGTGGCACAAGTGTTATCGGGGATATGTCTACAATTTCCCTTCACCAAATGAGTTGAACAACGACCGCTTCTACTGTGTCACCAAGGGCATGCAGGTTGGAGTATTTGCAGACTGGTAAATACTTACTACGTAGCTTTCTGCATGTGATACTGATGGTCTCTTCTAGGCAAATCACGTCCGACCTGACTCAAAACATCCGACGTAGTGCGCAGAGCAAGTCCTCGAGTCTGCAAAAATGCATCAGTAAATTTGAGACAGCACTTGATTGTGGGGCGGTGGAGATTTTGGAGGACCCTAGTGTAGGTACTAGTGAGACCTGTTTGTAGAAAACAGAATTACTGTGACATGTACCTCATTTGAGTCTCTGTTGAATCATGATGAACCCTCTGTTATGTTGCATTGCTTTGTGTGAAATCAGATAGACAGGCTTGAGTTCATGTTAAAGACGTATTCAAGTTGGTTGTGGACAGTTAGATGCAATATACAGCTCGAGTTCGTGTAAATGACATATTCAAGTTGGTTGTATACAGTTGAATGCAATATAGAAAGTTGATACAAAATGTAAATGTCTTGTGTCCGAGTCGTGACTCGTATGCAAAGGTCTGACCACTGACACTAACTTGCACACCACCATCATGGCTCCACTTATTGAGCGAGTATGTTAGGTAGTAGTGCATAGTATCTCACTTTTTTGGCATGTATCATTGTGTCTTTCTGCACATTGTCGATGTTTCTGCAGCATTTTCTTTAAATCTCCTATAAGTCTCCTACTATGTAGTGACAATGTTAGCTTAGTCAGAGCAGATTTCTCAATCCATCTCATGCCAATGGGACGGCCTCGCGTACATTTAACACCTGAGGCGCATGCTCAGGCTGCTCAAGTATATCGCCAA
Organism: Boletus barrowsii; assembly: GCA_038088775.1. Taxonomy (NCBI): domain Eukaryota; kingdom Fungi; phylum Basidiomycota; class Agaricomycetes; order Boletales; family Boletaceae; genus Boletus; species Boletus barrowsii. The sequence goes on along the minus strand of JBBPJP010000846.1, from coordinate 8,441 downwards.
CAATACTATGCCCGGTGAGCTCTTGTTTCCATCACCTAAGACTATCAAATTATTCATTTATTTCCAGCCATCGTGAGGAGATATCAGAAAAAGCGAGAACTAGATACAGAACACGTCAACTTAGTAGGTCATTGGATGTCAACCATGACTGCGAGGGAAAACGGAACTGACAAGTGCAATGCCCTGAACACCGGCGAGTGCAACAGCCTCAACACCAAGCTCCGTCACTCGACAATTAGTATGCAGTCCATGTGAATATAGTATTTTATGATCTAACTCTCCGTCACAGTGAAAGTGTACTGGTATTGATCAAGGAGGATGTGATACGACTTGTTGATGGCTCCCTCCACACATTTTGTGAGGACATTTGCATTGGGAGTTACCAAGCCGATAAGCAGAGGGTCTTGTTGGAAGACCATACAGTATATGCGAGGTTGGTGACTTGCAGATGTCAGCACAGAAAACAGAGGGGAGGGTATTGCAGGACCATGGAATGGGGTCTCTATTGGCTGAAGCCTGACGCACATCGGCGTGTGTGGCGACGGTGGTGGGAACTCTTGAAGACCTTCTTTTGGCTGAGATAGAAGGTCAGTTGGATAATTATTACCGAAGCAATGGACTATGGTACCAGTCGGGTTGTGACGTTTGCCACGGAAACCTGTAGTTTGCCCTTCGAGGGCCACGAAATGTCAGTGTGTGATGCATCATTGAAAACTGAACACAGTGGCACCTCTGCCTGACTGAACCTCCCTCCCTCTGACTTCATTGTTTGAATGCTCGACACAGTCCTGCACAGCCAAAGTCATCACCATAGGTTGATCTGACATGTATGTTGCATTAACTTACAGTATGCTAGATGCCAGGAGCGAAATGGACAACGAATGAGCAAAAAGCATGGCTATCCACTTACTATGAGGAACACTACGTACCTTGCATGCCGTCTTGCAATTACACCGATTTTAAACCGGTATTCCATGAGGCTTGGTTCAAATTCCGGCCTGAGCGAGTGGTGTTTCGCAAAAAGCTTGGTCTGGACCCATCTCAGCCACTTACTCTGGCACAAGAGTCAGAACTTGGTGATGCAATTGAAGTACACAAAGAGGTGAGTTGTAAATGCTTACCACAAAACAGCAGGGTTTGATCTTGAAACTTTGTAGCAACTGATTGTATGGATGAGGTGGCGGGCTAACAAGTCTCGTCGAGAAAGAGAAGGAGCGAAGACAAAACCCTTTCTAAGCCTTCAATCACTGATCACAAAGCCGAAAACAACACGCAAACTTACCGAAGAAGAGGTGTTCTCGAAATTGTTCTATGACACCAGGATCAAGTCAGTCTTTGAGGATGAATGCAAGAGGCAAGGATTGGAACAAGGGGATAAGAAAGTGAGGATGGAGCTCCATCGCAAATTGACAAAAAAAGGCTGGCAAGCGGCTTCACAAGATGAAGAAGTCCGGAAGAAAGTCGTCAAAGAGAAAGCAAGGTGAGAAGCTCAACCGGTGGAGGTTGGGGTGGAGGAAAATGTGAATGCTGGGCAGGATGACAAGGTTGTGGATAAAAAGATGGTTAGGTGAGCACGTGTTGAACTTGGCCGGCAGCAAATTTAATGATGATTGCCCAACTAGCAATGTGGTAGCAGACATGCCTGCGATGTTCAGAGACTTATTGAGAAGCCTACAAGACCAAACCGGCTAGTCGTTTAGTTTGTTAGCGGGTGGACCAGACTTCACGAACAGCACGCAAAAAAACAAAGACTTTCAGGTAAGTTTTTTCGCACTGATAGGTGTTCGATACATACTGACTTATCTCTTAGTGTCCACATCGGGGAAACAGCCCTAGGCATGAACTTTGTTCAGTTGTATCCTGTATTCTCTGAGCGGGTATTAAAACCTTTTGAACTCTTTGTGTGCTATATACATGGTGAGTACTTCTACATCTGACAGAACACGTCTCTCACCATAGCCTCTGAATGTGTAGAGGATTCAAAGGAAGAGCTAGAGGGCACAAAAGAAACAGAAGAGAGAATGAAAGAGGCAAGCCCGTTGAAGATATGTAGCATCCAGCAATTGTGTGGATGATGCATCATCATTTGGTGACAGGTCCGACATGCAATCCCTCCATTCTGATGGTAACCAATCATCCCGTCCCGCCACTCCTTCTACCATGAGCACATCCTTTCCCGTTGAGGACCCTTCCCTTGGGGTATCCTTACCAGCCCCTCCACTCATTGACCATGCCATGCTTGGTGCCTCATCTTCATCTCGCCCGGCCACACCTTCTCTGGGCATCTCCTTCAACCCAATCAAGAACCCTCCACATGGGGTATTTCTACCAGCACCTCCACTTGATGAATATGCCACAGATGATGTTTCAAGTGAAGGGTCCTACTTTGATCCATTTGACGATGAGGTCCTGGAGGGAATTTCCCAGTATGGCAACACCTCGGATTTTTCCGCCGATGAAAGTTTGCTTCCTCAGTCTTCCCCGCCACCTTCCCACTACTATGCCCCTCGACTTGCAGGCTTCCAGGAAAGCTCTTCCGGGCAAGACATGTTGACACAGGCATTGGGCTCAGTTCAGCAACCTGTTAGCTCCATTTCCTTCGACAGCGAGACGACACAACCCCAGGCCACTAACAACACATCAGTCGCTCTAGACTTTGGACGTTGCATGGTCCAATTCCCTATCAACCCAACTATTGAGACTGCATGACCAACGATCAGCCCAGCAGTACTAGTACTCCCCGCCAATCCCGTGAACACCACTTCCAAGTTTGGCACAGATGGCGTTCAAGTTGAAAATGTGGATGTTGCATGACCCACCACCAACTTGTCAGTACCCGGGCCCTCTGCCAATCCTGTGAACCTCACCTTCAATCATTGGACAGATGTCACTGAAAATGTGGGGGCACAGGCTAGTAGTGATGGGATCAATACTGGGGTGGGCCAAAATCAATCAACAAACCACACTGACATGACTACCATGGACGGTCTGGATGGACCTACTTCAAGGTCACTTGTGCAGTCAGAATCCATCATTGACCCTCGCTGTTCTGGCCTTGCCACTGTTCCTTCAACCCGCAGGGCAGTCGCGAATGAAATCGGAGTCGACGAGCAACTTAGAAAGAGGAGGAGGAAATAGGACTTAGACGGAGTAGTATCTTTATGGGCTCGAAGTACATGATGTATTTGTAGGCTAATAGATGATGCATCATGTTCTAATTTGTCCGTGTCAGTTATTAGTGTGATGCATCAATACTGACGGATTCATTGACTTGATAAAATTTCAATGCACAGAATGGGTGTGGTGAAGGAAAGACATAAAACAAACAATAGTCACAGTGACTACTAAGTATCATGAATTAAAACACTAGTACATTGTCCTGACAAGCTGTATAGTAGCTAACACACCACCTGCCCAACCCAAACAAAAAGGCAAGCTATCAGAAAAGCCCCATTCGAATGAAGCGGGAAAATAACCTGCTTGGCATTGTTGTGACAAATGTGCTCGATCTCAGTGTCGATATTGGCGTCCTGTATACTCAGTCCAAGAAAATGGGGTCGATGATTGGATAACGGGATATCCGAGAATGGAATTGATTGGCTGTGGGAGAAAGCCGAAGAAAATGGATGCAGAGAAGAAGGACAGTGGTCATTGGCTGAGGCCCAAGATGAGGGGATCAACGTGACCAATTCATCCAAGAGTAGGGGCAGGGTGCCGATCCGACCTGGCAGAAAGAGCTTAAAAAGAAGCAGAATTGACTGAGGATGAGGGTATTGATGTGACCAATTCATCCAAGAGTAGGGGCAGGGTGCTGATCCAACCTGGCAGTTTCAAAGAGCTTAAAAATAAGCGGACAGACAGTCCGGGGTGCACAGCCCTAGTGCTTTATTTGACTTCGACAACTGATGCATTACTGTCACACAAGCACCGGAGCAAAGAAGCGGACAGACAGTCCAGGGTGCACAGCCCTATTAGTAATAGTGCTTTATTTGGCACTGACAACTGATGCATTACTGTTGCACGAGTGCCAGAGCCATGACTCAAGTGATGCATCAGCTATGATTGCAAGTATTGTTGCATAACTGTGTACTTCCAATTTACAATGCTTTTAATGCATCAAATCTACAGCCTAGCCTGTCGTTGAACCATTGAATATCGTTTGGATCTTTGAGACTGCCGTCAGGATTCTGTGCACACTGTTCTGACGACATGTGAGTTAAGCAAAAAAAACAGTGTTGGATGAGAGATCCTACCTTTCGTTCTCAGACAGGACAGCCCCAAAAAATTTCCAGCCCTGTAGTCAAGGGGAACATGGGCAATGGAGACGTCCTGATCAAGATCGATTGCACTGTCAAGCGACGATGTCGACTCATCGAATTTGTAAGTGAAGACTGTATGATAGCCGTACATGGCCGTCAAAATATGGGTAGCATCAGGAAATTTTTAACAAAAAGACAATTCCATATATAAAATTATCTATTATGCAATGACCTATGATGTGTATCAGAAAGATATATCAATAGATCATACAATATAATCCTTGAGAGTGTTTGTAGTATAGATAAACAAATATATTACTTTCATAGATTATCATCCTCAGATCTATCATATAAATCTCATCATATGTGTCAATGCTACAAATATAAACTAATCTATCTCTGGGGATAGATATTGCAGTAGTACACACATGACCTAATATATCTCTATAATAGATATTGTCATATATGCCAATGATACACATATGAACTTGTTTTCCTTTAGAACAGATATTGCCATGTATACCAGTAGTACACACATGGTCTATTTTACCTCTAGGACATACATGACCTAACATATCTCTATAATAGACATTGTCATATATGCCAGTGATATATATATGAACTGGTTTTCCTTTAGAACAGACATTGCCATGTATACCAGTAGTACACACACAAACTAATTGAAACCAGTATGTTATACCTTACCAATACTACAAGAATCCATTATTGAAATCACTCAATCAGCCTTGTGGGAAATAACTTGATAAAAAAGCACTATTCATTGTATTTGGTCTATGATAAGGGCAACAGATAGTACATAATATATCAACCCTGAGTGGCTGCACTACCACTACCAGAAGCAGATACAGAGCCTGTGGGCTCTGGCTGAACATTGGCTGCAGCCTTGAGCACTGCCCGTCAATGATGGATTGTTGCCAATGCACTGTTCTTCGATGGCAACCGAGCACTCTCAGAATTGGTTGGGAAGATCTGCCTGCAAACCCATTAGCATGAGTGCACTCGAGATACAAAGTTGTATCTGCCACCTGTTCCACCACTGTAGAAGCTGTGGGACTTCGTCTTTCTCCTCTGGATCATCGAGGAGGTCAAGGATGCTAGTGTAAAAACATTCAGAGTCTGTCGAGAGGTCTGAACGTGAAAAGACTTGAGTGGACATCAGGGCAAAACAAGCCTAGGAAAAAGCATTAGAGGTCACAGCAAAACCAAAAAGAAAAGCTTACTTGTGTCGCAACGTAAGTGATCAAAGCTTTAGTTATAGAATACATCCCGTGGATGTGAGCATTACAGGAGCACGTGGCCCTTGACTCCTCAACGTCAACAGAGCTTGGAGAGGTAAATATATGCTTGTAAGCCTGTGTAAGTATGATCTGTCAGTAAGTCTGTAATCAAGCATACAAGAATGAACCTACTGATACCAATAACCCATTGTGCAATAAGCCATTCCAAGGGTCTTCGGGATCATACATGTAGTTCGCATACACGAAGATGGGCCATTGATCGCCTGCGATGTGATGCAGTCCCGAGCACAGCTTCTCTTTGATCCTGCCATAAACTGTATCATGAATGAGTTATTCAGCTTTGGCTGGACGGAAGTACATACTCAGTGTTGGACCAATCATAACTGGCTGGACAAAGTAGTGTGCCAGTGCGTTCATGGTGAAAGCCTCTACCAGACTTTGCATTTTGTGGAATATGCGGATTGAGTATTTGACTTTTTGGAGTGATCCAATTGATGATTGCGCACTTCATGCCTTTTGTGTCGTCTGCCCTGGCGCCGTTGGCACCTCTCTGGACCTATTGGAGTGCTTAGCCAGCAGATCATTTTGCAACGAATACCACTCACCAGCTCAGCTATACATGTAGCAACTAACTCCTCCTCATTGGAAGAGACGAGACGAGCTTCCAGTGATGGGACCAGTTTGAGCAGCTTGAGGAATACAGTGAACTCACTCCATTCACTGAAGGATACTTGGATCAGGAGTGAGCTCGACTGAGTATGAAAGACACTGACCGTTCGGAAAATGTCTCCAAGTCTCTATCACCTAGCTCACCCATAATGAGGAGGCCATTAGTGAGCAACGTCTGTATGCTGCAGAAGGCATGAACTACACGTCCAAAGTGTTGCCCGTGGTGGACTAATGGGTCTTGGATGCTCCTGTCATGAAATCAATAACAACATATCGCGCTGGATGTCAGACATATGGCCGTTTTCTAGGACCTGTTTGTAGAGTGTTTGGCTGTGACCGCTTCTGGCCCGTAGTCAAAGGATCCAGGTGCACACCAGCGGAGGTGTTCCCTGAGTCAGACATGAAGGCGTAGAAGTGAGAGGAGAATGAAGCAAAGGGAAGGTGCTGACGTTCAGTTCTCGAGATGAGTTCTTAAATACCCTTGTCGGTTAAGAAAGCATGACATTGAGGGCACCTTGTGATCTGGAATTGGTCACAGGACCGCACAATGGGTGAATTGGTCATGAGGTAGCTCACTACTGCAATGTTGCCATATATGCATCAATACCTAGCACCCACCAGGTGTCATATGGACGCACCAACAAAGGCTTCTACTCCTCTGAACCCCATCAATGCAAATCAATGGATCAGATTTATCAGGGTTTGTTTCCATATTAAAGTCTTGAGCATTGGCTGTAAGCTCGTTAACCTTGCATGAACTCAGGGACACACTGTAATGCACAGCATAGTGTTGATGAAGTGTGCTACGATATAGAACATATGTAGAACAAGGGGAGACGAGGAACGAGGAACCCTGAGGACTATGTCTATCTTCGAGACGATGTGAAGACTCGATGGGTCTCTTCTATCTAGGTACCTGAAGAGGCTCACTAGACTCAAAGGTCACTAGAATAATGCTATATTGTGTAGAACTAGCTTAAAGGGAAAATACATGTTGAGAGATATGGACTTTATATACGTATGGTAGCCCCCTGGTCTGTGCAAGGTATATATGCACAGCATAAACGAGTTAGAGTACTGCGTGCACAGCAAGCGCAGTAATGCGTAGTCCGCAGTATGAAGTCTGAATGAAGACTGTGGACAGTGTTAGAAAGAAAGAAGGGCGCAGTAATGCACAGTCCGCAGTATGAAGTCTGAATAAAGGCTGTGGATGGGAACAGAAGAATAGCTGTATGGGTATGGGCGGGGCGCTGTGTGAGACATAAGGATGAGAGGGGGTCGGGAACATATCTAAATAGGCAGGGGATGACCCTGCTACGAATACAACTGCGTACGGTGATAGAGAATGAGTCTAAAGACAAGTGAACAAGAACGAACTAGGAGAAAAATGAGTACCCCCTTCGTAGACCATAACATTACCCCCTTCGTACAGTTGAAGTACCTGCGAGACTTCTATACTCCTTTGTCTCCCTTGTTGACTTTGTAGTCAGTAAAGTCAACGTCATCAAGGGGGTTGCGGCGAATAGGGCAAAACGAGACCGAATGACCCATTTCTCTGCAAAGAAGACATTGACAGTGAGGACAAAAGGCCTGAATATGGCTGGGAGCAGTGGTGCGGCAGAGAGGGCACATGTAGTGACCACAGTCGGCATGTATATGTCCAAGTTCATTGCAAGTGAAACATCGGGTGGCGGGGTGGGCGGGAGCGGGGGGAGTAGGGAAATGGTCCACGTTTATTGGGTTGGTGGAGGAGCCTGGCGACGGTGAGGGCGTCGACGTGACGTCCTTGTTATATCTACCAGAGGAGAGGTATGGAGTTGGTCCTCGTGAAGTTCCTCTGCCTCTCTTACCACGGCTTCCCATAGTTTGGAGCATGGAGGTAGGAAGCCCAAATGAAAGCTTTCCGCCACCCCAAGAGAACTTATGAGAACGTGGGGCGGGGGTTGGAGTGGTTGGATGGGGGTGAGCGGGAAGAACAGGGGGTTCTGGGGGAGGAGTGAGCTCTCCGACGAGGAGGGGGATAGAGGAGAGGAAGGTGAGTGCCTCCTCGGGGGCGATGGGAACAGTTCCGCCGCTAGCACTTCCAGCAGCCGTAGGATCTCCGGTTCCGGGAGATGCGTGAGAGGGGGAAGCGATGGATGGTGGGACTGGAAGTGGTTCGCAGTTGGATGGGGAGTCGGTGGACGAGGTATTGGAGTCTGGGGTGACGGTGGAGTCGTTGGCCCAGAGGGTTCGTCAATGGTCAGTGTGATCC
>JBBPJP010000845.1:0-13921 GCA_038088775.1 Boletus barrowsii | reverse complement strand
GGGCTGCTGCTGCTGGATCCTCGCTGCCCAGGACGAATGGGAGCCCTGGAGGGACGGACGATGCGAGCTAAGAATCGAGCTGTGTGTTCACATATGTTTTGTATCATACAAATCAATGCTGTGGATGAGGCTTGCTGACTCAGCACGACCTGTTGTCTTTTATTCCTGCCCCATTTTTACTCCATGAGAGGCGCAACATGTCGAGACTAGGATTAGTACGCTCATTAGCCTCGCATCGGCGTTGGACAGGTACGGAGCTGCAGCAAATTTCTTGAGAACGATGTGGAAACTTGTACGTCCAGTCAAGCGAGTTTTTTTTTTGTCGACATCTTTTTGATCCTGGACGATCCGCTTCAAGAAACTTGTCACCACGCGCACATATTCAAAACTGTCACCACATATTCTCATGGTACGTTTTCTTCTGGCCTTTGTCAAAGACTCGATCTCACTGTCATTATTCTCTTAGGGGCGTTTCCGGGAGAGGTAAAGGGCGATGACAAACAACTGGCAACAATGCTGTTGACGACCGTCAATTTTCACACGGGCGCCCTCCCGACATCTGCCTCGTTGCAGCTCGCATCCCGACGACCCGCCCATAACGACGGCAAGAATACATAAACTATGGGCAAATGGTGCTTCCCTTTCCCCATCTTATCGCAAAAATTGCACTCGCTAAACTAGCAATGTGTTGTAGGACAACAGAATATTATGATGATATTCTTGGGGCAAAAATGAGGAGCTTAGTGTATGCCCCCTTATCTTTTCCGTAGCGATCCACAACTCAGATCACCCCTAGCTCCGGCGCCATCAAGCGTGCTAGGCTCGAAAAAGTGGAGCCAACGATTACCTACGAAGCATTTGTAGAGGACCTTGACCGTGGTGATTCTTTCACCACCTCCCTCATTGAAGTCCTCGTCAAGGTATGTGTCGTGCTTGGATGTTGTTCATATTCTGGACCGACGCGACACAGGAGGTCGCAGAACGCCGTTACCGTCACCACGCAGCCGATCGTGGTCTCATTGGGGATCGCACCGCGCGGTCCCTGCGCAAGCTGTCAAGTCCCCCATCTGTCTACCGTGAACGTACTGCCGGCCGCGGATCCGGTATACGGAGAGGTGTAGACCTTACCGACTATCTCTCACAGCCCCCAGACGAACTGGATGTGGACGAAGATGACGACGAGTTTGGTCCATACGGCAGCTTTGCCCCTGGCATAGAAGGCACTCGTTTGAACACGGATTTGTATGATGCATACCGGTCCCAACACAGTTGGTCGAATTCCTCGACGCCTTACTTTTTGAGTTTACCTCACGCACCTCCCCCGATGTCATCAGTCCCTCTCCCCGACGCGGTGAACGACAGAGTGCTACCACCACTTGTGGATGCCTCACCACCGGTGAGAACGAGTGTGTGGCCGCCGGGATCGTCAAGCGGGTTCTTGCACTCGTCACTATCAAGGCAGCCTTCTATTCGTCGTCCAGGGCGTAACAGAATGTCAGATTTCAGCGAGTTCACAGCCGCACGCCGTAATTCCACTCGCCAACTTGCCCACGATGAAGATCAAAACGCTCGGTCAGATCTCCCCACTGCCGACAGTGCTGAGCCACCTCCAACATCGTCCCTTGGCCCGCGGTCGTCTGCCCAAGCGAGGCGGTTCTTCCCTTTTGGGAGGACACGGCGGTTCGAAATCATACCGACACCGCGACCAGCGACGAATATGTCGGACGACTGGTATTTCCCGCCTCATTCAGGGTGGACGACGAATCCCTCTGAGCGGCTGGGTGGGGGAGAAGAGTCGACCGAGGATCGTTCGCAAGCCCCACGTCTGAGACGGGGTGGACTGCGTGCACCTGAATCGTTGCTCTCGCGGCATCCTTCGCCGCCTATAGGGGTACCAAGGATCGCATTTCCCACTCCGGAGGAGTTGCAGCGCGTGACGACGGCAGCGGTAGCTGCTATACCGGCCCCGGTGGAGACCGGAAACACGAACGAAAGCAGTCTGGCGGTGGAGGAACGTGTACAATGAATAACGAATTTATTTCAAGAATCATTAGATTCAATTCAGTCTATTACTACTGCTCTGTTCTCTTTCTGTTTCACGCCTGCATTTTTAACTATTTATCAATCTCATGAATTGTAGCCCTTTAGTTGTTAGATCTTTAGACTCTGCTTACGTATCTCGGTATAACGCAGTCCATGATCAAGAGACGAAGTCGTCCACAATCGCGCGCCCGAGAAAAGTCTCCAGAGACAGAAGAACCACTCTCTACCCATGTTTCTGAACCAGACAACGACCAGGAGGATGATGACGAGGACAAGTCTCTTCCGTGCGTATTCCTACCGCCGTTGGCCCATAAGATAGATGCCCATGCTCACGTTCACGTTTGTACTTGCGCGCCTGAATAGCCTCTCGGAGTTGCTCGAGTTGAGACGGTTGCGCAAGGCGAGACGGGGCATCGACGCGCACAAGTTGTCGAGTGGGGATGTCAAGAAGAGACGACGACGACATGCGGAAGAGGCGCCCGAGGACAAGGGTGGGTTGAGACCTGGTGCGAGTGAAGGCGCCCGGATCGAGGACGAGTAAGCTTGTCGTTCCTTTTTGCTGACCGCGACCGGTGACCACTGACGACCCTCAACTCGACACACGCGTGTACTCTAACATAGCGAGCAAGTCGATGCGGCTGCCAAGGCTCGACGGGCCGTTCGGACCAACAACTTTACCCAGCAGACCAACGCGCTCGACGTGGACAAACACATGTATGTGACTTGATGTGTGGGTGTGTTGGCTATCGGACTGACCCGTGCCATGCCAGGATGGCATATATCGAGGAAAACTTGAGGATTCAACGTCAGCAAAGGGATGCGTCGGACAAGTCGACGCGCGATGCCAAGGATGACTTTGCGTTGTCGGAACGCTGGAAGACGGAGAAGAAATCGGCGGACGAGGGGAGCGTCACGAATAGTATGGCGATGTTGACGGCGATACCAGAGGTGGATCTTGGTATGGAGTGCGTCATTCTTTTTTTTTTTAGCCGCCACATGACGACAGCATTCCTCCACGTCTTTGATTTATTGTAGCTCACGACTCAGGAACATCGAGGAAACAGAAAAGGCGAAGCGTCAAGCAGCCGAAGAACGCAAAGAGCGCAAAAAGGTGAACACTGAAGAGGAACATCTCGTCGCTACCCGATGTACGTCTCCCTTGTTCACGCCCGTTGCGAATTCTGTCTTACATGCATCACAGTTTACCGTCCACACCTGAAACAAAAGTCGGACGCGGAAATTCTGCGTGATGCCAAGTTGGAAGCGATGGGGTTGCCTCCGCAGGAAGGCCGTAAACCACGGTATGACAAGCCACAGATGGCGACAGATGAAATGGTATGTGGTACGGGTCATACGGGGTGCGTAGTGTGTTTATGGTGTTTGCTCTAGGTCATGGAACGGTTCAAGAAACGGATGCGAAGATAGCGGGTAATTCAGAGTGCTCCAACGCGTTCATTGTCATACCTCACGTTATCTCGCCCTGTGCCAGATGCGTGCGTGTTCACGAACAATTCATATTTTTCTTTCTATGGCGACATGACTGTGGGCATCGATGTTAACGATGCAACTCCCGGGCTGTTCTCATGTATTCTTTTGGGCAAACGACACCGTATCACCACTCTTTCATCTCGCGCTAAGCATCTTGATGTAACGCTTGTTCGAAGATGAAACATCCCAACCCCCAAGTGCCTTGACCAGCTGTCTATCCTCTCAGATGCGACGTTTTTGACTCGGGGCGAGATTAATCGACTTGCATTCCCATCTCTTGGATGTTGGACTCTGCATGCTTGTGTACCTGGGTCTCATTCCCGTGGTGGATGGGATTCTGGGACAACGCCACAATCGAAACTGTATGCTGGCAATGGGTGTACATCAGCGATTTCTCCCAAATGGCAGAGCTACGTCGCTTACAATTGTGATATAGGCTGCGTCGTCTATAGACTTGAGTTTTCCTTGATCAAAAGTACCATACCTACTCGCCTTCCTTTTTCGAGCGCTTTCGCGAGGCTGTGCTGCGTGCGCGACTTTCACAGCAAGTACACTCAGTGAAAAGCTGCTCAGCGTTCTTGACGTGGAGGTTACCTTTTCAGTGTAGGTGTACACGCGTGCTGGATCAAGTCTCTGGCTTATCGGGCGACAAATCTGACAGACTACTACACAAGCCTGGGCTGTTACCGTCGACCCGGAAAGGTCCCGGATGATGAACGAACATCAAGGGTAGATCCTCCAATTGCAGTCTCCCTTCTACTTATATCTCCCAGATATGCCTATGACCCTTATCGGTCAAATCCATCCGCGGGTAGACGCGCCCGATCCGAAGTAACTGTGATTGTGAACCAGTACGTCGTTTGTCTGCACTGCACCGACATCTCACTCACTCGCTCCATCGTTCGTATCGTGTGTGCTCTGTGTAGATCATCCGAGTTTGCCCCATTACTCCTGAGGAGAACGCGGCGTGCACAGATAGCCATGCCCAGTTTGCACCCGGTCGCAGTCTTGTGCCTAGTGCTCGCCCTCTCAACCGTGGCTTTTCAGACATGGCAAAATTGGATGCATTTCATGTATTGTCCGCCAGATCCCGCCACGAGGGTTGCCATGCGTTTCGCATGGGAAAAAGAAAGAGCACAGCATGACAACCTATCGCGCCAATGGGCACGTGAGAGAGAGGAACGGGAGCGAGAGCGAGAGAGGTGGCGACGGGAGGTCGAGGAGCGCGAGCGGCGGGAGGAAGAAGAACGCCAGAGGCGTCACATGTTTTGGGGCCATGTTCAACCGCATACATGCACCACGTATGCCACACGGGAGTATACCGCACAGCTGATGAACTTGCCTAGAGATTGGGAGCACAGGCTGGATGCATGCAGAGCCACTCCGCTTGAAATCCGCGGGATTTCCTATCTACCTAAGACTTGCGAAGACCGGGCAAGTGATTCTTCCAGAAGATTTTCATGATGACATTGATGAGTATTATGTTAGGGTCCCGGGTTTGTGACTGGCCGATGGGAAATCAATGAGCGAGAACCAGACTGCACGACATTCTGGGATGAGTACCATGACAAGGCAGGCCCTTTCCTTCAGCTGTGGTATGTAGTACTGAAAAGGATCTCAGGGTTGCTCTTCACCAGGGTCCGGGAAGAAGGTAAGACTGTATTTACTAGGGAGAGCATTTGGGAACTGACTTTTCCATCAGTATATCACGCATAAACTGATGAATCTTCCTGAGGCTGACTGGAAGAAAGCTGACTGGAAGGAATTCTGTGCCACAACGCCGGCTTATTTCAACGATATGCAATTCCCGGGCGCTCAAGAGTGTTTTACATCGGTACGTGTGGTCCGAGCGAATGTGAATACGACTGAATGACCTACGCATACTTGCAGGTCTTCGGCGTGTACGGCCAATGGCAGATAGATGACAACAACTGCTGAATGTATTCCTTCTCAGTTACATATACCCGCTTCGAAACCTCATCGCCGGGGTTCACATCGTATGTTTTCGAATCGCTTTCCACCTATGCTTTTCCGTTTTGTACAACGACAATCGTATAAATTGCTTTCTGTAAGCCTTCTGGAGGCATATTCTCTTACACTCTGCACTAGTGGTGGCGGTTAACGTTGATATATGAAACCGCACAAACAGTGGCAAGACAAGAATGTATGCCTTGAAACCAGTCAAACCTGGATCCTCCACTAACTCTGCGAGAATCCGCCCAAATTTCCTTCGGCGCCGATGCAGCGATTGTAGTCGGTCCGCGAAAGAGTTCATCGCAGAGCCTATGGCCCAGGACATTATGTTGAAGAGTCGTATGCCGGGAACGGGACGCGAGCGACGCGGGACGGAGCGGCAGATGTTGTTCGTGATAACGGACGAGGTACGGTAGTACAGGTGGCAGCGAGATAAACTAGGTACTGTACAGTTTATTAGGTAAGCGGTAACGTAGGTGAACGATTCTACTCTAACACATTACCCTGCCTAGATTAAGAAGAATTGTCTGCACAAGCTCATCGGAGGGTCTGCAAAGTACAAAATCGTTTTCGCTGTGTGCATGGGTGTGATACCCGCATCGCGACAAGACATTCGAGCCCCCAACGTTTCGTCGCGTTCCTTAGACCAAAGTGGATTCCCTAGCGAGTACGAATACAGATGTAGGACGCGGGGGGGGTCCGGTTGTAGAGTCTCGATTGCGTCGTTGCCCGTAGGATGGGTCACGCTAGCACCCCATACTCAGTAGCGCTCGTTGCAGCGATGTTAGACATACCGTATTTACTCTATTGTAGGGTCAATGGAGTGGCAAGGAACCACGGCTTATCCCCAAAGGCACTAAACTGGCGTGTCTGAGCAACGAGGCATTCTTTTCACCACGAGATCAGGACAAAGATGAGATTAGCTCAGGTGTAACCTGTATTCACGTGTTGGTAAAGGGAAGAGACCGTACGAATCTATGTGGCTCGTGGACTTGTCGGGTCATGTATGGGAAGGCGACGCTTCGAAGTCAACTCGGACGAGCTTGTTGGAGAAGCGAGACCACTGCGACCACGAAGCTTGTTCCAAGGTCCCGACTCCCGAGGCCTTGACCTATCGGAGCTTGAAATACTCTAGCGGAGCCTGAAGGCGATCAGCTGCCGACGTGCGCGCCGATTCACAGCTCACTTTCATTCCACATGAGGGCCCAGTGGACCTGACTGGTTACAACGCCCGAACGGAAGAACGCCTCAGAACGAGCATACCATGGCGCTTGGGGAACTTCAAACCTAGCAGTGGGCCCACTACTTGTACTTAGTAGCAGCCTTGACTGCGATCTGCCGCTTGAAGTGCGTTAGGTAAGCTACAGACAGGGGCATCTTGCGCGCTAACATTCGCGAACCCCTTGAAGTTTTCTGCTAGTGAGTCCCCCCAATCAATAGTCTCTATTGTACCGACAACTCACGAGCCAGAGATTATGGACCCGGCGCGCAACCCCAATGCTCAAAGGGATTCACCGGCTTTCACATTACGTCTTCCAACCGAGATCCTTGAAATCATATTCATCCATTGTGCTCAATATGACTGCTATCACATGTGCCTTGGTCCTCTCACTCCAACTGCGCCTAGCTGGGTCAACGTTTCATACGTTTTCCGTCTTTGGCGCAATGTCGCTAGGAATTGCCCGACTCTTTGGTCATACCTCTATGCGACATCATCGCGCTGGACAGAGGTGTTATTGGCCAGATCAATGCCGGCGCCATTGAAGATATGCATAGATCTGCGTTGCTCTGGCAAGCGACTTCGAGAATTGTGCTTTCTGGAGCCATTGATGAACCATGTAGAACGCATCCGAGAGTTCTGCCTCCAGCTTCCGAACGGGTGCAAAGACTCTGCAGTAGACTCTTTTTTCCTCACGTGCTCCTCGCCTGGAATACATGCAAATATCTGTGGACGACTACCCTCCAGCGCGGACCTTCGTACTCTTTGGTGGAGATACACCGGCCCTCCGTGCGCTCGAGCTCTCGTGTTGTGCAATGCCGTGGTATTCACTCAACCTGAGTGGCTTGACAACGCTCAGTCTGCGTTGTACTGTTCCTGTTGGGTTTCAGCAAAGCATGGCGGAGGTCCTATCCACGCTCGAGTACATGCAAGATCTCACACATCTTTACCTCGAAAATGCGCTTGCTAGCGCCGCTGGTTTTCTTTCCGGATTGGAAATGAAGACCTTCCAGAAAATCGGCTTACCCCATCTTTCTCGCCTTTTGATCGTAGCTCCAGTTTCGACGGTTATCGCGTTGATGTCCTGCATCGACATCCCGTTGAAAACACAAGTCAGGATAGGATGTCATCATGAATGTAAACTCTCCCTTGATCAATATGACCCACTCTCTTCGCTGCTGCCACAAAGACTCAATCTGTCCAGCCCGATAATTCGTTCACTGGGCATCCACTGCGTCGAATGGGCACAGGGGGCACTTACTTTTGATACATCGTTCAGTACATCGAAACGCATTTTCTATGATATTTCCATACTGCACGAGGAGTGGGATCGCAACATTCCTCTCCAAGTCGTCATTTATTTCAGCCCATCGCGGATAGGCACTGATAACTTGAAGAAAAACCACGTCATTAGCGAAATCTGTCGCTCCCTACCATTGACACACGTTCAGAGCGCTCATGTCCGCTATCCTCCATCTTCTCCGTCCTTCTGGAAGCACACTTTTGAACATGTTCAAGATCTCCGTTACCTCGAACTGAGCAATGGCACGATGACAAACCTGTCTTCCATGTGTTCCATATTCTCCTCCTCCCCTGCGAGTGGCGATGGCACAGGGAATCAGGATGGACCGTCATCTGAACCAGCTCCAGATCGCGTGTTTGCTCCGGGACTGAGGGTGTTGGAGCTGCGTGGGATCCTGTTTCTAGCACCGTCCGCTGCCGACTGGGACGTACAAGGACTGTACGACGTACTCTCGACCCTCAAAGGGCATCAAGGCCAACAGATCATGGCTGAACATAGAATGAAGAGACATGGTTCCTTTACAGAGTTGAATATGACTTGGAAGTGGGAGAATGGTTTCGCGTAGTCGAAAGCGCATCGTGCGTCACCTAGTCGATGTACACTTGATCCCACCAACGTATTACATATCGTGGAAGAGGAAGATCGATCTGCTGTGCAGACGGCCAGATGCAAGAGAAGGCTCAGGCAGTCAATACGCCAAGAAAGAGGTGCACATACTACAAGCTTGCCTGGCGGTGCCATAATTGCGCGCAATGTCACGCAATGACAGCACTGTCGAAGTTCGAACAATGCAAGGACGATGCATAAGTTAAGAAATCGATCAATGTATGAAGAACAAACGGCGCCGGAGATCGCTGCTAAATTCGGATCGACAAACGCATTCAGGTCCGCGACAAGTATGTATGTATGCGATTCAAAGATTGGTCGTTGGCCGGGTGTCAAGCCGTCTCCCTTCTCTCCTGACCAAGATCTGATGGACGATGTCGAAAAGTTCCCTAAAGTGCACATCTTTGCTAGCGAAGATAAAAAGACATCGACAACAGTAAAAGATACAAGCCAAGCTCTGAGTAGGCCTGGAACGATATTTTAGTAGGTATTGACATCGAAGAAGGTGCAACGGGCAGGAGGTGTCCCTCAACATGCTTTGAGTTCGATCGTTTGGGCGATTTAGAATCCTCGTCCCCGGCCACGACCTCTGCCTCGTACGCGTCCCCGCTCTATTCCCCTTGCACGTCCCCGCCCACGTGCGTCCTCCTTTTTCCTCCCTTTTGGTTTTGGTGCGTCGTCGACAAGTAGAGTGTCCAGAGGAAGTGCATCTGGGAGAATGAAATAACGAACATTGTTTCCGCGGATGGAGAGCGAGTCGAGAGAGATAGGATCACGATTACGTGCCGTCATTTTGACGGTTTTGAGATGTGTATTCATCTGCATGTCGACGCCTATGGCAGAAGCGATCAGTGAGCGTGGTGTGAACGACCGGCATTGAAACGCACCCGTGATGGTACCATGGACGACTGATCCATTCTTGAGCTCGATAGAGACGGTTTCATTGTTCAATTTCATCAAGAATCTGATGGGATAAATCGGTGAAGTGTGATAACGCATGCAAAACGGAGATACTTGCCTGACGAGCTTCATGATGACGGAGGTCGAGCGATATCCAGCACGCGACGACACATTGCCACAGAGCGTGTTTGGGCTTGTTTTGATTGACGGGTTGCTAAGTATGCACCGCCACATTTATGTCATGGACCAAGTAGGTGTTTATTTCAACGGCCAGGCAACATTGACGGGTGTCCCGCGTCATCATTCTGAAGCCTCAAGCATTGGCAATTGTTTCAAGATTCTGGAAGCTCAAGCTTGAATGTTGAGCCCTCGAAGATAATATTATGTGGTGTCACCTCCGCGACGACCGGGAGTTGGAGTTTCAAGATGCCGAGCAAAACGTATTACTGCTACATTTGGTTTAGCTTTATTCGGTGCTACTTCAAAACCTGGCCGGAGTTTGCCAGCAGCTCGTTGTCACTCTTCCGCGTCGGTCAGCGACATCACTTGTCGTTGCTATCGTCTGTCATGTCTGTGTCATACAGAAAAGTTCCAGAGGAACTTCCAGGACTCATGCTGCATAGGCAGACAACTGTAACGTCGAGCGTTAGCTCGAGGGCCGCAAAAACAACCCTTCTCGCATTCGCAGCCCTCGCAGTCACGTTCTTCGCGAGGTGCACTCACAGGCAGCTGTGGCACGGCACCAAGAGCGCATCTGTCGACACAATCAGGGTTAATCCGTGCCCTCAGGCGCCAGAGCTGATCCCAGTCAAGAACAATGCACTGTGGGAGACACTCACCGAAATTTATGGGACGGAGGATTTCCGATTGAAAGCGATCGACTGGCTCTCCGGAGCAGTCCAAATCCCGTGAGCTTGATGCCATCTTGTTGTAAGCCACACGACTTAAGCACGCATACTCCGAAAGCACTGAATCGTATGACCAAATGGATCCTGTAGGAGTAGATCTACGCTGGGAGAAATTTTCTGTGTTCCATGATTATCTCGCGAAGGCGTTCCCTCTAGTGTATGTCGTAGTTCCGTGAGACGACGCTCACAACGCAAAACTGACGCCTGTCACAGGCACGCGAGCCTCGAATTGACCAAAGTAAACACCTACGGACTGGTCTATGTCTGGAGGGGTTCGGATACTACTCTAAAACCCCTCCTCTTAACCGGCCACCAAGGTTCGGGCAAGCGATATTGTCACCACCCTTGTTTCACCACCCTTTGCTCTAGATGTTGTGCCCGTGGAACCAACCACGTATGATACATGGACCTATCCTCCTTTCTCGGGTCATTTTGACGGTTCGTTTATCAAAATACTTCTACGCCCTCGTTCAACCGTCTACAGGCAACCTGATCTGGGGACGAGGTAGCATGGATGACAAGAGTGGATTGATTGGCATCCTGTAAGATTTCTCCGTAGTTGTTCTGTTTATGGTTACCGAGTATAACAGGTCAGCGATGGAGACCATGCTAACTAATAACTATCAGCCATCCCGCGCGGTGGTACTTGCATCGGGTTTCGACGAAGAGAGTGGTGGAAATTTTGTAGGGTGAACCATTTGTGTCAGAAGCTTCACATTGACTTCTACAGGGCGCAGAAACCTTGGCGTCAAAGCTGTTGGAGATGTTTGGCGAAAATGGATATGCTATGTTGGTCGACGAGGGTGGTATGGTAGATAAGCCTCATAAGAAGGTTGTTCTGCTGATACAGCGTTACAGCTGGATACGGAGAACAGCACGGACGAGTCATTGCTACACCTGGGATCGCAGAAAAGGGTAAGGCTAATGTCATGATTGAGGTTACCACACCTGGTGGACACTCTAGCTTGCCTCCCCCTCACACGGTCAGTGTTAGGCATGCGACGCTCCACTATACCAACCGCCAGGTGCAGGGTATCGGTTTACTAGCAGCGTTTCTTGTTGCCTTTGAGAAGAATCCGTTTGATGCCCATCTGGTCAGTGCTTCATGATGTGTTGAGTAATTGTTTTAATAACTTCTCCCAGACACGAGGTTCACCGGTGTACAAGAATTACCAGTGCGTGGCGCGATACGCACCAGACCTACCAGATTCGTTGAGGAAGGATATTATCGACGCCGAGTACTCTGATAAAGCTTTACAGTCTGTGGAGGAGGAACTCTTTCGAGATGCAAGAATCAAGAACCTCGTGGGAACAACTCAAGCGATCGATCTTGTTACCGGAGGAGTCAAAGTCAATGCACTCCCAGAACGTGCCTATGCGGTCATCAACCACCGTATTTCGGTTGAAAGGTGAGATATGAACTAAACCATCATGGAGGCGTATTGATCTCTGTGATTAGTTCTGTCGCTGCTACGTTAAACCGCGATGCCTCGTTGGTTGAGTCACTTGCAAAGGAGTACAACTTGTCGTACACTGCATTCGACGAGCACATGGATGAGGATATAACAACATCAGGTCCCGGAAACGTAAAGCTTTCTACAGTGTTCGAAGCTCGGCTCGAGCCCGCACCGATCACACCCACCGAAGAGGACGCTGGACCATACCAGGTGTTGTCAGGGAGTATCAAAGCAGCCTACAATTCTCACCGGGGTGTTTCTGGTGACGACCATATCATTGTGAGCCCTGGAATGATGTCCGGCAATACTGGTGCGTAACCCGCCTGGATGGAAATCTGGGCTGACGGATAGAATGCAGACACGAAGTTCTACTGGAAACTAACACCACATATTTTCCGATATGGACACACGGCTGGGATAGCCGGGGGAACTGCACCTCCAGGGATCCACACAGTCAATGAGGGTAAGCACGCTAGATGATGTAGGAGCGTTGCTGACTGATTAACAGCAATTGCGGCTTCGAGCTTTGTTGAGATAATCAGGTTCTTCACCGCCCTTATTCTCAACGTGGATGAGTCCCCGCTCGTGTGAGACATAAGGAGGGATCACGAGGCACCTATGTTGTCGGCGCTGATCTCGTTTGAGTGAACTATGCATGTTGTACAAGTGAGCGACAAAGTAGCGTGACAATCTTCCAATGGCAGTTGTCTGACACGAGTTGGTAGAATAGTTAGAGTCACGAATTGAACGAAACGTGATCTTTGTGAGTTTGCCCTTCAAAAGACTTGGACGCAAGTGGATATTTCCGTCAGCGTACTAATTGGTGATAGTTACACACACAAGTCCCGGTCAGGAATGGGGAAGACAAACAAAGAATAAAATGTGTGAGATCACCGTATGTCACTCCTTGTGGCCGTTGTATACTACCCAGATCCCTCCACTGAGTATCGCTGATGACACCACAATCCTCGAGTCGGTTTGACCTTCTCTTCCATTGTAATGAACATCCAGCTGAATGTCCAGTCGAGTACTGGTCGAAGTACTCTTCCGCAACGCGTCCTTGTCAACCTGCAACACATAGGGGTTCCATGGGTCCATTGCATAAACCTCCTTTCCGACTTCCTCGTAGATCTTCGGCTCTTGCATGTGCGCATACTCGCATGATCTCGAATTCCGTCTGGTGGGGTCACTCTGATACAAGTGCTCATGAGACAATGCTGCATCAAATCCCATGCGTCCTTGGCAGCGGGTGCATCGGAACGTAACATTGGACAGGTCCACGTTTGCAAGCTCAGGGCCCAGTTGTTGCTGAGCCCACCGTGCAAGCTTGTTTGCTGCATTGTCGCACCATTGTCGCATTACTCCAGGTAGAACTGGCTCAAGTTTTTGTGATAAGTAACTTCGATGGTCGGTGTTATTCTGGAGGATGTTGCGGACATCTGGGTGGAGATAAATATCAATGCCTCTAGGGCAAACTCTGAGGTCCCGGATAAGAGGAATTGTGTGATGAAAATGACGCAAGCGAAAGCGATAGGCCTCTACTTGCAGGAACGCAACGAGCTCGGGGGAGATCTTGCACCATTCTGATCTAATTTAAGTAACTGGTATACCCTTCGTAACTACTGTCAGTGGGACATACCAACAGATGACAGAGGTACTGCCTTGCTGACTGTAGGATGTTCCAGAAATGGTGTCAAGTAATAGTTATCATCTGTCCAGCCTCGAGCCTTTAACCTTCTCTTGATGCTAGGTTCAAGTGAGTTGGAACTCAGAGACAAAGAGAGGGCTTAAACATACTTCTTCGCCCTCTGTTCTCGAAAGAGCTTGGTGGTTTGAATTGCTTGTTCCTTCAATTGCTTGAACTCCCATTCGCGGCACAGATGTGCATGCTAGTAGTAGGCAACTGCATGGGTATCACATACCCATGGTGGGTCATGGGTATGGGTACCATGGGGTATGGGTAGGGGTCTGCTCTTCTGATACCCCAGCCCATACCCATACCCCTATGGTGGGTATGGGTTGG
>JBBPJP010000844.1:0-13932 GCA_038088775.1 Boletus barrowsii | reverse complement strand
GGGAGGTGCACATGTGTATCTCCTCCTTGAAACTCGCAGATGGAGTGGGGTTACCACGATGATGCGATACAGTCGTTCGAGCGTGCTCGAGCTCAAAAGCGAGACTACCTTGGGCCTCCCCTCTTTCGCTCACGTTCCGCCCCCCGTTGGGCGGCACTGTCGTAAACTGTTCTCTGAGGAACTCGAATTCCGGGTTCGCGAACAACCGTCTGCCGCACCCATCCCAGACCCGATCGAGCCCATGCTCACGTTGAGCGGCGTCAATGGACTATCGCCGAGCGTCGGGGACTCTGGGTGCCACGCCTTCAATCGGATCGGGTGTACGTCCACGTCGTTGCCCGCCACTACAGTACTACCAGGACCGCTCAACGCGTCCAGATCGAATCCCTCTTCTTCTTCCTGCACCACCTCTGTTGAGGCAGGGAAGCCCAATGGCGCGAGGCTCTTCAAGATGTGGTGATACGCCCCTTGGAGGAGCCCATGAAACGCCTCGTCCCTGGTATACATCCGCAACCACAGATGCACGCAAGGTTAGTATCACCTCATACTTACTTACCCGTACATCATGTCGTCGGAATACTGACCGCCGTTTCGTTCCTGTCAGCCTCAGGCTGGAACGTGCCCTTCACTGTCCAGACGAGGCCGATCTCTAGTCCAGTGGTAAGCAAAATGCATTGGCCAACCGCTTGGGTACTAATCAACAGGTTAGCCTCTGAGACGAAGGTATAAAAACCCTTGGGCATGAACATGTCGGATCAGTTATTTCATCGTTATCGTTCTATCCTTCACTTCCAACGAGTACATCAACGACCGAAATCGCCAACGCCGTAATGATCTGCAAGAAAGGACAGGTTCGCTGCGTATGTCATTCTCATGCTGCTGTTATTCACAGAGGTAACTTAGAATCTTAGCCAATGGCGACTTCCAGGCCATTCTGAGGTGGTCTACAGTCTATCCACGAAGCGGTATGCTCCTTCGAAGAGGGTTTCGGTGCAGAAATGGCCAGTGTCGCCCAAGCAACGGTTGTCAGCCCACAACGGTTCTCTGCCTAGTGTCGTTCCAAAGGCAGAGCCGCGTCCCCGACTCGGTCGCACCGCATGCTCCCACAACTATCAGTACTCTGTTGGCGTTGTGGGTACTTCTAGGGAGAGGCAAAATCCAACAGCCAAGGCTACCGCTATCGGGATTCGCAAACCAGGAGTCTCCCGCCAGAGGTTGTCCGTCAATGTTAGCATCACTGGAACTGCAGCGCACGTCCAGTCTATGAATTCCTATGACACGAAGCCTCTCACTGATGTAGACCCTGGGAGGCTGACTCGGGACCAAAGGCCCGCACCACCAATGCTGACCACGTATCTGCAGGCTGTTTCGCCATCTCTGTCGGCACCGCCGTCCCCGGATTTGCTTCACAGAGCTGGACCATCGTTGCCAACGTCGATGTCAAACAAACCTCGACGCCGGTGACGATCTGTGGCGACGAGAACCTCTCCGGCATGGACTATGCACAGAGGTCGGGTGTCCCAACCACACCTACTGATTCATGTGGGCCATCCACGAGATCGGTTCCAGTTCACCAACGCGGTTGCCATCCCTGACAGTTGCTGAAGCCAGCGATGAGGACCTCTCCAGCATGGACTATGCGCAGAGATCGGGTGTGCCAACCAAACCTACTGATTTGTGTGGGCCCCCTACACTCGGTTCCAGTTCGCATCCGCAGTCGTCATCCCTTATACCTGGCCAACGACTAGCATGGACACCACTACTCGCCCTGTCATTGCATGCGTTGAAAGTGGTTGTGTTCAAACTCCAATGCCTTATTTTTATCTGAAGTCTACTCAGCCCCAGAACAGCCTGACATTACATTACGTTGTTCAACCTCCTCGTAACAACGCTTTGGCTGCGCGTGGGCTGGAGCGGTACTACTCTCAGCTGATTCCCTCTCCATGGTACCACTGGCGATAGAGACTTAGAAAGCTATGTGAATTCCGTGTCTCACACGTCCAACGATGTTCTATCTGGTCTAGCAGACTGTCCTACGGACCTCTCCCTCGACGAATTTATCATGTTTGCACACTTACGGGGCAGTGGCTCACTCCAGCGGCTCAACATCTTGCGGGGGCTACACAGCAGAACTCTCAACCTCCATCATCACCAGACTCACTACCTCCTTTCCCAGGCCATCCTTCGGGTTGGTCCATTTGATCCGAATATGGCATCAAGAGCTTCAGGACCCGTTCTTTTGCAATGCTTTTCTTGACTAATTGGAGGATTTGTTCATGGATGTCAGAGATGGCTCGATGGATGGGGTATTGATGAGTACCATTTCCTTATTACTCACTTCAACCCAATATCATACCAAATTATGTGACTATCCCTAGACAACATGTTTTCCCGCGATAAACCCGGCATGCTATCTTTGGACGACAACAAATCGGACGAGGACACTGCTCCAAAAGGCAAGGGAGAGCAAGCGACCGGATCCAAGCGCAAGGCCGTGAGGTCACTGCCGCAATCTCCTTCCCAAGCCGGCTCACCTAAAAAGACGAAGCCGGACAAACAACACCGTCGCAGACCACACCAGCAACACCAAGGGAAAAGGAAAAGGAAAAGGCACCGACGACGACGTGGACGTCGACCCTGCACCAGTGCAGCACCACCCACCGCTGCCACAGCTACAAGCCAAAGTAAGGGCAAACCGAAGGCGAAAGCGAAGCCCAAGGTTGTCCCCCCACCAACACCTGCTCCCCCAGTTCCTGATGCATCTACGCATGCTGATATTCTCCCTCCTACTCCTCCCGGTTCTACAACTGCCACCCCCACCCCTACTTCAGCATTTATGCCCACCCCTCCTCCCCTTGAGGAGCTACCATGGCAGCGGCAAGACCCAAATTACTGGAAGGATCCCTATGAAATCGAGGTCAAAATAAACCTTGCATTCGACTCAGACAAAGAGCCTCCTCCTTCACCCCTGTTCTCAGAGAGCCCCTCCCCAGAGCCTACCCTGCAACTGGTGCCTCCTGCCAGGAAAGCTGTGCGCAACAGCGGTACTAACAACAATTCCCTCGAGTTTGGTCCCGGTCACCCGACGACCTTCAGTGCGGTAACTCGCAGTGCTCGTGGTGCTCGTGGTGCTCGTTTCGTTCACAAAGGGTAGTCGCTTCTTCTCTCTTGGCAAGTATACTTGGCTTTAGTCTGTAGATACCTCCACCATCCGAATCACCCATTTGTTTTTGAACAAGTGCAACGTTTGATCGCTGAAAATGCCTTTGTCAAATCAGTGAACCAACATACGTGACCTAATTTTTGTTGGAGATCAGCCCGGTGTGCAGTAACTTCATTACTTTCTTACAATATGTTTCCTCTTATGGATGCTGCACGTGGTAGACACGCGCACCGTTCGTTTCTCTTTCCTCCAGCCTTGTACCACGTCGGCATCACAAAAATTGCAAGCATCATACATTACTGCATATGTATTTGTTGGGCATCACATGGCGAGATGGGGAATACATGGGAAGGTGTAGGACGTTAAAGTTGGATGGGCTTTTCAAGTTCCAATCGGAACTCGGGAAGTGCCGCCTCAGGCGTCGGCTTGACCACGCAGAGAATCACATTTAACTCGGCTCGGGAAACATATGATAACGAAGTGGTATCGAGGGGACATAGGAAGGTCTAGAAAGAATTGAGATTTAAAGAAGGTGTGGTAAATGACTCAGTGAAATGACATTGAGTTCAAAGGCTAGGCAGTTAGCTATGATAGACTGCGGTCGGTATCATACCCAAGAAACAGGATACTGTGACAGGGCACATCATCTTCAAGGAATCCACAACGGTAGTCACGCTGATGGAACAGATGGGGGTTGTTGATGAGGTATGGCGTGACTCTTAGCGACACCTTCGGTTCGGGCACATCCAAGAACACCACTTAGTCATGCTACGCACCCTCCTACTCACGCACCCCACTTGTATTGGGATGGACTTCAAGTCGGAGCCATGGAATACTGCCATGTTGGTGACCCCACGTCATGCAGTTCAGCGACTGTGGAATGACGTAGCGCTCAAGAAACATGGTCGCGAGTCGCAAATATGTGTATTTCAGTGCCATGTAGTGGATACAATCAAGGGGCAGCCTCTGACACTCGCACAGAGTTATGCTGTTGCTGCACGACAAGAAACATCGACGAAAACAAAACCTCCTGACTTGATGGAGATCGCTATCGGGATGAAGGTGATGGTAACACAAGACGCACAAACCGACCTCGATATCACCAATGGAGCACGCGGGATCGTGGTTGACATATTATTTGACGCAGATGAACCTCCCGTTAACAAACCTAAACCCATCAACAACTTGAAGCGTCTCCCGGCATTTATTCTGGTGAAGCCTGACCGCACGTGGGTGTCAAAGTTGGACGGCTTGGACGAGGGATCATTCCTGTAGAACCCGCGATCAAATTATTTCGTATAGATTGCAAAACACCAGAAGGGAAGAACATGACACGCACAGTCCGTCGACAGCAATTTCCAATGACTGCAGCATATGCATTCACGGACTACCGGTCACAAGGACAAACAATCCCCTCAGTTATCGTGGATATCACAAAACCACCTTCAGGAGGGTTTACATTATTCCACCTGTATGTTGCACCCTCGAGGAGTTCTGGGAGATCAATGATCCGTCTGCTACGAGACTTCGACGATGAGCTGTTCAAGAAAAGACATAGCACGGAATTGTTGGTGGGGAACGACAGGCTGAACAAACTCAACGCAAAGACGTTGAAGTTGTGGAGGGAGATGGGCCTGGATACGAGAAAGGCTTAGGGTAATTCGTCAGCAAAACAGATATAAGTCTCGAGTAAAAACAGCCTCGAACGAATCAAAGGTATTAGATGTTAGACACACAAGGGGGCAAAATCCGCACTTGATTGTCGGGGTGCGAGAAACCTTGTCAAGCAAGGTGATCATTGAGCTCAAATGGAGCCATATATTCCTCTCATCGAGAATTGGCACAGGCAGAGTAATATGTTGCTCAACTGCTATCATACAGGGCAATGGATTCATACACGCTTTCTACTGATACCCTCCGATCCAGGTTTGGCTCTGATGGACTGATACACGACAACTGAAGCTTCGACAAGACCGTCGTTGCGTGGTTGCGTCGATGGTCGTCCTCATCGAATCATATGTCGTGTCATGTTGTTCATGCGTCGTGGTGCGTCAGGCATCCTAGTCGTTGTCGGCATGCGGTGTGGGAGATGGTAGCAGCATCAACGTCATTGCGGCCTCGTTGTCGTCGCGTGGTTGGGCTGACGGTTGTCCTGGTCGCCTTGTGCATTGTGTTACTTGTGTAGAGGTAGTAACGGTGTGGGTGTGATGTCATGCACGTGTTGGTGTGCTCAATCACATCGTTGTATTACCATTGTCATTGGTGTTGCCTTCTGCGTCCTCCTTATGCATGTCGTGGGGGAGATGGTAGCGGCACCACGGGCACGTTAAGTTAGCCTGTGGTGAGAAGCTTTGGAGCAGTATTTTACTTACTTGGGGCTGAGGACATAATCAACTATATCTGCCCCCATGGACTGAATCCACCCGTGAACCAATCTCCAAAACTGTAAATTCACTGAGAATGAAATAATGAGCACTCGATAGATAAATACCACTCATAGGAAGGCCCAGAACGAGGGGACGTATGATGGTGGTAGGAGATGAGTCGGAGCTTGAAAACGAGACGCGACTTGTCACACTCGTGACGCAAGTATATCACGTGACTTATTTACGCCTTTCAACAGCAGTGGCCCACTGTACAGCGGCGCCTCATCGACATCACCAGCGATTCAGCGCGTCAGCTGTGAACGTTTGAACCGGGTAGCATCGCTACTGCAACGCCTCCAGTCATATACAAGACATCCCAACGGTCCGGCTTGCCTGATTTGGCTTTGATGTGACCATATGACACTAAATTGGTAGGTTCTCCTGGTGGTACTGACACCCAGGCTAGTAGGCTTCATTTTGAGCTTTCCACGCGGTGGATCTGGATGCTTCGTAGGAGGTCTGGCAATTCGTAATAGAGTTGTATGGCTCAGGTACGTCTCCCGTCGCTCTAAGTTCGTATTGCCGGTGTCGACTTGTTTAGTATCAAGCTAGCGACTGCGTTTCAAGCCCTTTTGACTCGCAGCGTTTGCCGCTCGTTGCACCACCAATTTCTCATCGTTTCCTACCGTATCTGATGCAGTTCCATCGATTTTGTGGCCCACAGGCTCTCGACGTCTCCTGCTCACCTCCAAGGCCTCCTGGCCCTCTATTTCGACACGGCAGGTTCACTGCGTCGATGTGCCTGTCCTGTTTGTCTCCGGGGCATTCCCTGGCGCTGTGGGAGTCGTCTCGTGCCGCCACATCGCTTTTCGGCTCGACTGGGCACTCTGGAGGTTTCCCTGGTAAGTTCTCCTCACCTTTCGCTAAGCGTTTGCGCTCGTGTTCTAACACTCTTCTGCACGCATATAGTAGCGACCTTGTCACGTCCTGACACTCTCATTGCGTTCACTTCGGTCCGGTCGCCTGGAACGCAGTGACAATGACATCCGACGCAACAATGCAACGACGACCCAATAATGCAACGACGACGCAACCTTACCCTCTCGCACCATCCACCTTGCGATGCAATGACAACACATGCTCGCCCTGTCCCTGTCCCTCACCCACCTCGCGTAGCAATGATGACGTCCGTCACGATGCAATGGCGACGGCGTGCCATCACCGAGGACGACGATGCGCCATCGCCCTCTCCTTGCCCTCTCTCTCACCCTCGTCCTCACCCACCTTGCGACGTAGCGACGACGACGACGCGCATTTGCCCTCTCTCTCTTGCCCTCCCTCTCCTGCGATGACGACGACGTGCCGTCGGTCTCACCTTGCCCTCTCCCTTACCCTCGACCTCACCCACCTTGCGACGCAGTGACGGCAACGACGCACACTTGCCCCCCCTCTCCCTCTCCCATGATGATGACGACGTGCCATCGCTCTCACCTTACTCTCCCTCTCCCTCATCCCCACCCACCTTGCGACGCAGACGACACCACTCGCCCTCCCTCTCTCACCCTCTCCTGCGACGACGACGACGCGCCATCGTCCTCACCTTGCCCTCACCCTCACCCTCGTCCTCACCAACCTTGCGACGTAATGACGACGACGACATCAACGGGCTTGTCCCTCACCCACCTCGTGCAACGACGACAACGCCTGGCACGATGATGCCACAGCGATAACGCGCCCTCGCCCTCTCCCTCTCGCCATCTGGCGCGACGTCACAATCTAGTTATCTTTCTCAAACATGCGTGTCTACTACTCTGTCAACGTTTCTGGCGATCAACTCCTCGTCCATGGCTCCGGCATACCTGTCAATGATGACACCCTCGCGTCCATCGGCGTCCGCCACAGGCGACTACCCCGAAGTCGACGCCGTCGCTCGTGAGCGCGGATACAAGAACAGGGACGCCATCACCATCACCAAACAAGGTCTCGGCGATCTCTACGAAGCAAAGCTCAAGAGCTTCTATGATGAGTGCGTTTCTGTTGGGAACCGGGGGTTTGACGTAGACATACTGATCACACATCACGTTCAATAGGCATATGCACGAAGACGAAGAGATCAGGTACATCCTCGAGGGAAGCGGCTTCTTCGATGTTCCTGGTAAGCTCCATAGGCCACTATCAGCGTACACACTCCCTTGACCCGTTTACGATGGAGTCCCCCACCGATAAGTGGATCCGATGCGCGCTCGATGCTAATGACCTCTTGGTGCTTCCAGCCGGAATCTACCACTGTTTCACCCTTGACGAGAAGAATATAATCAAGGCTATGAGGTTGTTCAAGGCAAGTTCACCATCAATTTGCCACTTGAGCTATCCTGTGCTCACCCCATCTCCCAAGGATGAGCCCAAGTGGACGCCTTACAGCAGGAGCGAAGCCACAGACGCCAACCCATACAGGGTGGAGTACCTGAAGACCATTGCTGTAAACTGAGCCCCTGTCGAGTTAGAGCATATCAATGCTATGTGTTCTGCAGGATCGCTTGAGAGCAAGAGGGTATCTTGCTCAATATACATACGTGCAAATCATCATAGTAATTGGAGCGGTCTACGATGAGGTCAGGAGGATGTTCACCTTGAACCACTTCCCCCTCTCAGATGTCTGAAATAATTTATCCCATCTGATGGCTTTCAGACCTGCCACGATTTGATACTCCATCTCACATTTCTCAATTTCCGCTCCAAAGACGACACCATCGGTTCCCAGAGCCAGCTACGTGCCCACGCGTCCAAGCGTGTGATCCAATTGCGGATCCTCGTACAACGATGCCACACTCACTTCCGATGTTCGCACTACACCAGGACTCGCCGACGATATAACCTGGTGATCCATCGATACAATTGCAGTGGTATACATACATGTATGGGATATGAAGACATCTACCCGCATCGATTGGCCCAAGACGTCCACAAACATGACCGTACACCATTTGCCCCAAATACATACCAAGTAACATACGATCTGAGCTGTCTTCAAGAAGACGTTGACCGACCCTACCCCATTTGTCTGAAGCGATTTGCTCCATTCGATGACTTTTGGGTGTGCCATAACCTGTCGTGTTTTCACTTCACGACAACTCCCACCAGAAAGGGGACTTGACACCTTGGGATCGCAAGACTTGCAACCCATCAAAGGATGCTGTATGCGAACTTAGAGTGACGTAACTCTGGCCTATATCCCGTATTAGGACTCCAAAACCTCCCGCAGATTCATCTTACCTTTCTCAAACACTTTCCCGAGGTCGACCATCACCCGCTGGATGGTCTGGCCCTGGCTTTTGTGGATTGACATAGCACAGGCGAAGATCAGTGGTATCTGAGGGAAGGAAAGATAAGGTATGCTGGCCGAGATCAATATTGATATTGACAACAACACACCTTTCTTTATGGAAACGGGGGGTGTTACTGTTTGTCCCCACCATTAGTCTCGTGTACCTTGCTTTCTGCTATGTGGTTCACTATCGAGTGGTGCCAGCCAAGGCGTCAGGACTTACTGTTGATACAACAGCACAATTCCTAAGTAAGCATTCCCCCATACTAGTCCTGATTAACGTTGACTTTACCAACTAGCCAATATTGGATCTACAATTACTACTATCAACACCATCATCATCAGTCTTGCCCTACTCCTACTGAAAGGCTTTCTATACGAGCTTAAGGTGAGCGTGTGTTCGCTCGAGAATCCTCATAAAGTTAATCAATTTTAGTCTGAAGAATTTTTCCGCCACCTTTCCGCTCCAAGAAACCATCGCGGCGTTGAGCTATCTGCGGTCAATGGAATTTCCAACTCACCCCATGGATTCCTTGAATCGATTCTGGTTGTGATAAATCGACATTGCTCGTTATACTATGTCATGGCGTTCATCGCAGGTGTGTTTGTTTGGGCAGTCTCCACTCTAGCATCCTCGGCGCGTGAGTAAATCCGATTTTTGTGGATAGTCATGATCCAAATACCTTTGTTTGGTGAGTATTCAGCCTATCCTCATAGATGGTACTACCATGGCATTCTCTGTCGGCGCCATCCCTCCACTCTCCTTGTACCAGTAAGAACCTCATAGCATTTTCTGTGTTTGCTCGGTCTTATCTTACCGGTGCTTTTAGGCCAGTGGCAGGAGGTCAAATCGTATTACCTGCATCGTTCTCGCCTGCACCTGGATATGCCGCAGCGATCGTTTGGGCTGAGCGAGAGATTAATCTCACCTATTCATTTTCAGTTCTGGATGACTCGCAAGGAGTATATTTGTCGTTCCCACACCCCCGTTGCTCAACTCCACAGTGAGCCTACGGTGGTTGACAGACGTGATCGGATCCAATCCCTATTGCACATGGGCCAAACCAAACATCGCTCTGACTTCATTCAACTACACCTTGAACAGTACTGATGTCCCTGACACTGCCGTAACTGTGCTCATAGTAGACCTCGACCTGGAAGTACCGGTCACAAGCTCCTACTTCCATGCATGTGCACATTTCTACGAATCACCTGATGTTCATATTTGCGCTTAACAGCGGTCTATACTTCGTTCTCCATATCTAGCATGACACCACGGTCACCATTCTCAACTATACGACTGGCAGTCTACCGACAGATGGCGCCATGGTCATGTCGGTCATCCAATGTGTCTCCACAAATTGCACAGAGAAGGCTATCGATACTACAGGTCTCTTCATTGACTTTACCGACGTGCTGTCAATGCGCTTCAGTTCCATCGGTGCGGACTATGAACTCGGTTTCTTGGTCTGCAAACTGAACCTCACTATTGAAACGCGAGAGATTCGTATGCATGGATCAATGACACTGGAAGTCCAACCTCTTGCAGACGGCGCATCGCCATACCTTCGACAGGGTAATCTTGACTGGACGCAGACGTCGTTGCTCGTCACATTTTCGTTGTCCGCACTAACATCTGATTCGGGACCGGCGTCCCCCGCGTGGAATGGTCTCGGCTCTGTAACACAAACCCACTTTGTGTTTGGAAAAGACCAGATAGACAGCGTTCCGACTGGCGTAAACTATGAGAATATGACCGTGCTTCTCAAGCCCCTCTCCACGAACCAGTTTGCACAAGGGTATACAGAGATGGTGAAAGCTTCGATGAAACGTAAGTATCATATCCTCGTTGAGTGATGATTCCGGCGTGATCGTGATGTAGTTTTCAGCGTACGTCTCGGGCTCACCTGGTACCTCATACGTACCAGGTCGTATTGCGACTGTCCAGCAGACATTCGTGTCATCTCTACCGCACGTCATCGCATCGACGGTTTTAATCTTGCTTTTGCTCGAGATGGCATTTGCTGTGCATTTCAGAACCGGACGAAGATATCAGTTCAACCTCACGAACATCGCTGCTGCCCTGGCAGATCCTGAACTTCCAGCGATGGTCAAGAGAACAAAAGTCGATGTGGTGACGCAGGCACGACCGAGCGCAAGTCGTGGCCAGTGGTTGGGAAATAGTGCTGGGGAGGAAGTAGCTGGGAGGCTTGGGAACTGGAAGGTTTTCCTGGAGTGTGCTGCTAAGGAGGATGCGGTGGAAACGCTACCTGTTTCTCAAAAATGACGAAGCACGGCAACCCACAGTATTCGTCGGGAGTGTATATTGAGCAGCTACAATTCTTTCATGCTCTGGTTTCGCTTAGTCTGGAAACAATGTCCACTTGATCGTAGTTGTTGTAAATCTCATCCGACGTCAACAATGCGTCAGTGCTCGTGCTCGTGGGATGTAGGAACGCCGACAACGGCTGGAGATGGTCACCCTGGACAAAGATAACAATTTCTGAGAACACTCATCTTGCCTCGTGAAACTCGAAGAATGCAGCGGCTGTGAGATGGGGGAAAGGGGAGACAAATCAGCGATCTTCTCTGCATCTGATATCAAAACATGAGTACATTGCGGAATATAGCCATCGCCCTGGAGCCCAGTGCCACCGTGGATTCTCTTTCTGTATCCCTTTGCATCCGTGTAGTCGTTCATATAGAGCATCAGACCCGCCCCTGGAAGCGGGAACTTGTTGGAAGCACGGACAAGGTAGGAACGTGCACGCTTACGATTCGAGTCAAACTCGACGGCAAGACCGGACTTGTCCGAAGAGAGTCTGAACACCGGGTCGTTTCGGATGGTTAATACGTCTTTGACGATATCCAGCGAGTCCGAGAACTCCGAAATGGGAATCCGGTGAGGAGAAACGAGCTCGAGGTCAGGTCGAGGGCTTAATAAGTAGTAATCGTCTAGCAGAACACTGGGTGAGTTCCCGTACCCCTGAGTTTTGACGCAGAATGACCGCCGTACCATAGGTAGGTCCAGGGAAAAGGTCACCGATTCGCTTGGTATCATGGATGTGTGCACCACTGCTGTTGTCAGCCTCTGCAACGGGGATGTATCGCCCAGTGGGCAAGGTGTTAGGCTGGAGCTCAGCAATGTGGCTCGCCTGATGGGTAACATTGGAAACTTGGGAGTAAGAGAAACCATGGAAACGTAGCGTACCTTGGTAGTCAAATCGTGATTCAAAACCTTGAGTATTTCTTCGCCGTCTTGCATGCTGACATCGGGGTTGAAACCCCAGTGCTGACAACAGTGAATATAGAAATTCGAGCTCACCACCAACACATACCTGTGTCAGATTGATTGGCGTGACTTTCTTTTGACCTTTGGGCGGGTCGACGAGCTTCGCACGATAGACTATGACGATACTCCCAAGTTCATGCTGTGAGACGGTCGACGGGTCCGGCTTCACTGGCGGTGCTAGCACCACAAGTGTTTCTAGATACAAGGTGCCACTGTACCCCTCATCACCATCTGGGGACGTTAGTGAGAAAATGGCGCTTGCGTCCGTTCGTGCCACGATCGACTGTATTTCTGCCTTGGTAAAGAGCCTCATGTCGTCCAATTGCGTGGGCTTTTGCCAGATGCGACGGTCGAATCCCTCGGGGCCGCCGTGAAGGGATACTTGGGGACTTTCTGTTGTATAGCATACATGGGAGTGGGTCAATGGGATACCGTATGCTCACGGTGCACAGGCATACCATTTGCCAGGGCTTCAAAGGAGGTCGTAATGCCGTTCTTTTCGACGTGTTTCCCGACGGGTACGCGGTTGGCATACCTACCAATGATGGTATTCATGTACCTGATAGTGTTGTGATCCTTGGGATCCCTGGGAGTGTATTCGTGAAGCGATAACGCTAGCTGACCACACTGGCAGTAGGTCCAGTACGCACCATTCCGTTGACCTGCACGATGACCTTATGGATGGTGAGGCCATGGAGAAGGACCTGCGTTGATGAAATAAAGGACCGAGTTCAAGTCCAACACCACACACTAAGCACTTTCAACCCATTGTAATGTTACGGCATCGGCTTACCTCAATCGCTAACGATGGTGTGACTGAACCTGGGAGAGAGCAATATGGGTGCGTACGGGTCCAAGTCAGACATGGATTGTGTTTGGCGGGAGGAGCTCGTGAAGGAACGTTCTCGGCCCGGGGACTCGGCGCGTGACTAGTACCAGTGACTTGCACATCTGATAGTAGGCTCTCTCACGTAATATTTTTCGTAACATAAATTTTCATGTTGTAAATTTGTATACTGCAGAGTGCTTGGTCTTGCGTGGAAACATGGAATGGACCAACAGATCGACATACCACACACACCAGTGCTTGTTTTCGTCGCAAAAATAACCTCTTCCAACGCCTCTCCTTCGAGATCCCGATATGGACCATAGCTTGCCTTGATCTTGGAAATGAAAGTGTCAACCTGAGCTTCGTCCACTAATGACACAGTGCACCCTCCCCACCCCGCTCCTGTGGTTCACGGAAGCACGTCAGAGTGTCTTTGGGGGTGTGGATAAGAGATTTGGATCATACCTGTGATACGGCTCCCGTAGGCCCCTGCCGCAAGGGCCAGCTGGGTGAGCTAGTCAACTTCAGGGCAGGTGCATTCATAAAGCTTCGACGACCCTACCAAAGCAGGGGAAATTCATCGCAACAACTCTCTTGACTCGGAGACTCGTTCATTAGCTTTCCGAGAGCCTCAAACACGAGGGTGCCTTGATGAGCCACAAGCGATTTCTCCACTGTCAAACAGACAATGCGGAATTGGAGTACACGCAACGCTTCGGAATAGCAATGCTTGGCCCATTTGTACAGTTGGAAGTATGTAGTCTCGACTGTAGATAGTCAGGACTCGCGTCACACCTGGAGCTGGAGTCACGAAGTTCCACGGACCTTCAACGGATCAGTGGTCGATGTCTTCCATAGTTGGCATGATTCCTCACAGGTAGATCTTCAGTTTTGGGTGCATCCAAAAACAACAAACCATGTACAGTCAGCGGTCCAAGCTCGAAGTTGTCGATGCTC
>JBBPJP010000843.1:0-13933 GCA_038088775.1 Boletus barrowsii | reverse complement strand
ACGATGCTAGGCAACCTACAAGCCTCTGTCCAGTCTGAGGACATAGATGGTGACCAAGTCATCTCCCAACTGCGGGGTATGCAAGCAGGAGGTACGTTCATAGATTATTTTCTACGGATCGTGTTAACAATCCCTAGATATCCTCGCATTCTTCATCCGACGTCAAAATGCTGCAATTATCCTCACGAGACGAGAGGATTCTGTGGTGTGCGAGGCTTTTGAGGTGTCCCCAAGCAACGATGCTGTAAAGAGAGAGGGAGGACCTCTGTCACGCTCGTATCCTGGGTCTGCCGCTGAGATCCCGAGCGAAGTGCTTGACGACCGGGATTTCCAACTTGAATTTGCCAACTTTCTCTCTCGCACCAATATCGTTGCGTTGGATATTCCTCTCCTTCCCCCCGCACATACACGATACATCAACATATTGCTTGATAGCGTTTTGCAAAGCACTGGTCATGGTGTCAATATCGCTCGTGTAACTGAGTGTGGGGCATTGCATAAACGCATCCGTGACCATGTTGGCCGGACGTGGATGATCGAGCCTGATGACAGGGCGAAGGGTGTTTGGCGTCGCTCCGCTCTTTGGCTTCTTGTCAGGGTCACAATACAAATGACCACCAATTGTTCTCCCGGATATGCTTCCTACAAGCGATTCATATTGTTCTTCATGTGCACCCTTGCGAGCGATGCACGGAATACAAGTCTTTCCAGCGATTTGCTCCACTTGATGTCGTCTCGAATTCCTCAACGTCTGAGCAAGCCTAATTGCTCTGCCCCTGACTGGCTCTCTGACATGGCACTAGAAACATGCGATCGTCTTCGAGATATCCTTGCTGATAGGTGGAAGCAGTTGCGCGTCCGCCCATCCCCGT
Source organism: Boletus barrowsii (assembly GCA_038088775.1). NCBI lineage: Eukaryota > Fungi > Basidiomycota > Agaricomycetes > Boletales > Boletaceae > Boletus > Boletus barrowsii. The sequence goes on along the minus strand of JBBPJP010000843.1, from coordinate 13,061 downwards.
TTCGGAATCCTTCCCAGGATGAACTCACGAGAGATACCCAAGCCTCGCTCTTGAACAGTCGTGAATACATCCAAAACGTTCTTGATAGTGCTGGCCACGAATCCATTCCTACACCCTTCCATCCCAGCCAACGTCCCCGCGGAACTATTGAGGACTTCTTGTCTTCGAATGGGTCCTTTTTCGACGAGGCCTATGATGCCGATCCTGATGCCACTCTCTATGATGTCCAGCAATCGGTTGAGCACGGTATTGATGATTGGTTTGCCTGCGTCACGAGTGTCGACGAGGCATGCGGACACCTTGGAATCTTGATGAATAAATACTTGGCGAAGGCATATGAGGATCCGGCGAACAGACTTGATCCAGAGGATATATCCATCAGGTTATTGACGGCGGTCGAGCTTTATGTCGCGCTAGACAAGCTAGTTGTGAAGGAGATTCCCATGCTTGCTGACTATTCCCCTGGGATTCCGACTACCTTCTTGGAGAAATTGCTCTTACGCAGGGCAACAAGTCTCCATCGTCTTTCCCGCGCATACCAGTATCTGTCTGCACGTCACTCTCGATCACGGCCGGGATGGTCGGTCCTTTCGGATGAATTCACAGAAAACAGTTTCGCAGCCCGTTATTATGACCAATCCCCACATCTTCAGCTTGAAGCGCGCATGGAAGAAGACACAATAAAAACCATTATTGGACGTATTGGCTCGCAGCGTGGGGGCAATGATCTTACACACACACACGATGGGTACACAGAATACCAACAGCACATACCTCCGCAACAACTGGCTGGCTCGGAGAACATAGAGATTTCTCAATCACCGCCAGTAGCCAAAGTCATCGCATTTGAACTGCAATGTCCGGCGTGCGTCCGTATCTGGCGTTCTGCTGCGCCTTGTATTCTGAATGGCTGCTACCTTCTCACTGCCGATGATCGCGTGCTGGATGCAGAGGAAGGACACTATCTTCTTGCGAATGTTCCTGCATTGCAGCCTTACTTTGCCACTAAGTGCCAATGGCCACCTCTGCGCGTCCAAATTCACCTTGCCTATTATTATCCAGAGAATTCTGGTAGCCCAACGTTACGTTACGTTGTACAATATCCCCATCGGTGCAAATTTCTCCTGAGGTTCTCGATTCAGATACGACAAGCAGGGAGGTCCTGCAGAGATTGGGAGCTTTCGTCCGACCTTGGATACAGAGTTGAACATCTCGATGAATGGAAAAAGTACAGGAATTCTACTTCCCACACTTCCAACGACGTTTTGGCTACACTACCAGAGTGTCCTCCCGATCTCTCCGTCGATGAATTCATTGTGTTTGCACACTTGCGCAGTGGTGGCTCACTCCAATGGCCCAACGTTCTACGGGGGCTGCGCTGTAGAACTCTCAACCTCCGTCGTCGTGAAGCTCATTATCTCGTCGCTCACGCTGCCCTTCAAGTTGGACCATTTGATCCGGATACAGGGACGTGGATCTGGCATCAAGAACTTCTAGAGTCATCATTTTGCAACATTCTCCTAGACGAGCTCCAGAGTTTGTTTGCAGACGTAGGAGCTAGTTCGATCGATGGAGTGCTGATGAACTCCATTTCCTTGTTGCTTACTCGCGTACTCGTGTCGAGCCCCGACGAAGACATCACGGAGCGAGTCATTACCCTTCTTCGCAGCGTACGCAGGAAAACATTCGGTTGGGTGCAGCAGCTGTCCTACGATTTGTCCAAGGCACCTACGAATGTAGAACGCAGATATCTCTTGTTGGACGTGACTACTGCCTGTCGAAGCACGTTTGACGTTGACCCTACTACCTTCCACGAGCTCTTCCGTTCTACAGAGGATGTCGACGCTCTTCTCTCCTGTGTCTTCTTTATACATGCACTTTGTCCACCGACTGAACATGGTATGTCTAGTCCCTGACTACGTGTGTCCTTACACTCAGTTTTAGCTTTGCAGTGTTCAATCCTGTCCATCAAACACTGCTCTTTCGACGGGATACTCATCTCTCCTTTGCTCTCGAGGAGGTCTTGAAGGATATGATTCTGGCTGATCCGTCCGACTATGGTATTGACTTTGCAGTTAGTAGGATTTTTGCCAGTCATTCTCCAGGTATCTGGAGATGGGAGCCGTTACAGTATCCGAATGCTCGTTGGCTTATGTGCGAGACACAAGTGACTGTGGACCAACCTCCGAGAACAGTGCATATTAACCTTCTCAATGGGGCACTTCATGTAGATGGTCAGTCATTGGGTGGATCACTATGGGAAATCAGGAAGTCTCCAGAATATGATGAAATCTTTCATAATGTATGTATATGCTGTGGTTTTCTGGTATTACCAAGTATTCCTAACCATCATTGGCAGCAAGGCTTCATTGTTGTGTCATCCAATCTCCCAGGAATGAAGTTCATGACCCTTGAGCATAAGGTAAATATTCTACACTTGATGACATGACCACAGTGGCTTAGGTACTGACAGGTACACTTTTCAATGCGAGATGACGATTTAGTGGTCCAAGCACAAGGTAGTCAAACAAGCGAGATACTCGAACTCATTCCTTTGAGGAAACTCCAGGATGACCTTCCACCAGCACTGGTCAATGGTCATGTTCATTGGTTGAATCTGTCAACAAAGATCATCGAAATACGCCCTTTCAAACAGACTTGGGATGAATCCTCTGAACACTGGAGGATTGATTGTGCATCCCGACAGCATCATGTATACAGAGGTTGCGAGACCCTTGTGGACACCAGGAGCCCAACTTGGGCAATGGCTTTGAAGTGTTTTGAGTGTCTCAACAATGTCGATTCAAGCTTTGAACAGCCTTCAAACAAGCAAAGCCTATCCAAGGATCTGTTGGTCACAACTTCCCTGGTCCCATCAGCATCAATCTCAGGACTTTCCATCACTTTGCCAGCTTATGGCCTGTCTTTCTTTGTCAACGAAGGGGGAGAACTTGAGTCCCGTGATTTCAAGGACATGGTTTATGATGAGAACCAATCCATTGGGACATTGTTCAGTTTGGAGAACCTCCTTGTTCTTCGGCCAAAAACCCATATTGCAGGAACTCTTGCTCCAAAAGAATTTATCCACAGACGTGTCCTCATACCAAATGGAGATCCCACATCACACAATGGTAACCAGGTTCGGATCGACATCCGGAGCCCAGGCCATCGAGACGTTGAAGTTGAATATTGCCATGAACCACTGTATCATGCCTATGATGTGGATACAGAATTGGGTCGCTTGATAGGGAATTGCAGCTTAACAAGCATCGTATCTCTTGCTTCTTTGCATGCCATGACCAGCCACCATCAACCTGATCCACTGACAGGAAAAACGGGTGCTCAGGCTGCACTTCGCCTTTTACAGTCAGGTGCGTGTCGGTCGGTGATGAAATTTCGAGCGGATGCACTCGCCCTGAAGCTGGACAGCTTATTACCGAGTTGGACTTCAACCCAGCACCCTCCGAGTCAGGTCAGTGCTACTATCAGGGAAATCCAGAATAGACACTACTGGGATCGAGACTCGTTTTGGCTTGAAGAAGTCAGTGGACAAGAGAAGCACAATACCTCCTGGATACCTTCGGGTGATACTGGACTAGGCCTTCGCGAAGACCATGGCAACTACAGTGATTTGACCATGCGCAGCACCACAGAATCAGGGATATCCACTCTCCCACTCATAGAATTGTCTCAGCGTTCTACGAAGGAGACACTTGATTACTTGATTTGCAACAGACGAGCACCGGAACCACCAGCCCGTATAATTTTGCATCGCGTCAATCTCACAAGTCGGACATCAGCAGGTGATACTATCCCCGAATTGGATCCGCTATTCAAGTCCTGCTCTTTACGGACGGATTCCGCATTCCAACAGGAGTACCTTGCTCACCTTGACGCCAGTGCGCAACATGTTTGCGCTGAGTCTTCGAGAATGACTTACAGGGTGGGGGGAGAGAATGTCGTCGAGGAGCTTAAGGAACACTATCTGCAGTGCAGGGGAAATTACCAGTGCTTTCTGGACATTCTGAAGGAGAGTTTGGGTCCATCGAACGATCAACATGAACAGACACCGGCACTCGAAAAAAGTGATCAGTGGCCACCAGTTACTGCAGCTGAGCTTTTGCGATATCTCGCGTCTACCTCACCAGTCGAGATCCCTCTACATTGGAAGAAATGCTTGATACAACTGGCGCTAGTCCTTCTGGACCTACAGCGTGCGCGGAGATTACTTAGATTTGCACTGGACGGTCTTGAAGAAGAGTTTTCAAAGGAGTTGGAGACTGAGGGGTGCGATGGATGGAAGGCTGAAGATTATCCGGATTGGCTGTTAATCCAGGCGCGTTTCTACTGTTCAGTGCTTGTCGCTTGTACTAACACCGTTCTTTGTGTTTGTCAGATCCAAGGAAATTTCCTCATTCGGCGTGCTCAAGCAGAAACTGCCATGCAAATCATGTCCCCACGATGGGGCAGGAACACCGTGATGCAGGTCAACATGGGGGATGGAAAGTCTTCCGTGATCATCCCTATTACTGCTGCAGCTCTCGCTGATGGCAACCAGTTCGTCCGTGTCATTGTCCCAAAAGCGTTGACAATGCAGATGTTCGACCTACTGGTCGCTCGCCTCGGCGGGCTCACTAACAGACCAATATACTACCTGCCCTTCTCTCGCGCTCCCGAGTACGACGGCAAAGGCAGAGTGATCAACCTTCAAATTGATGATCTTCATAAGCTTATGTCTCATTGCATGGCTGAGCGTGGAATCTTACTTGCCCAGCCCGAGCACGTTGTCTCACTCAAGCTGATGGGCATTGAGGAGCAGATACGTGAAGGCAAATTTGCAACCGACCTGTTGACACAGGATGAGGGGTCGACTTTCAAACACGTCACGGCAGCTTTGTCGCCCAGCTCAGTGCGTATGAACAATTGAGTATTGACAATTATTGGTTTCACAGACTAACTCGCCATAATGCCAGGGAGATAATCATGTAAACAGCATGTTTCAATTGCTGAGGCGATCGCCAAGCCGCTCAAGCGTAAAGCACAATGCTCCGAGTCGGGCTAACAACGGGGATGCCCATGGTGCTTCTGGAAATGCTTCCGAGTGGCTGAAGCTTCAGAAGTGGCTTTATAGTCATGCTCGAGATATCTTGGACGAAAGCGACGAAATCCTGCATGCACGGTTCCAACTGGTTTACACGATGGGCCCACAGCGACATATTGACGGGTATCCTGACCGGTGGACGATCACTCAGCACATCCTCAGGCTTGTGAAGAAGCATGTACATTCCCTCTCACGATATCATCCAGACTCCGTAGAGTGTGAAAACAACTCATCCGGATCGTTTCCACGCGTTCGGATCGTGCGACAAGCCCCCGAAGTTGGTCAACGCCTGATATCATCAATTGTAGAAGAGATCATGTCTGGAAAGCTTCCCAATTTCAACTTTCAAGACGTATCCCCAGCCTTACACGATGCAATTCGGAGCTTCATATCTGACGCGAATGTCCTCCAGGTTCCTGCTACGGCAAAGAGGGTGGAGGAGTACGCTAAATGTTCTGACCAGAGTCATCTTTGGAGTGGACTATTACTACTCCGTGGTCTTTGTACCTCCGACATTCTCCTCTTTGCTCTTACGGAACGGAGATGGCGTGTTGACTATGGCCTGGACTTCAACCCGCCACCTTTGGTAGACTTAAGGCGTCCCCGCACAATGCTTGCTGTTCCATATCGAGCCAAAGACATGCCAGCACCTGACACTCAGTTCGGGCATCCAGATCTCACCATCATTCTCACGTGCCTATCGTATTACTACGCTGGTCTCAGCGAGGAACAGCTAAGGGCTTCTTTCGAAATTCTACTAGACCAGGATGACCCCACCACGGAATATACACTTTGGATACAAGATTGCGAATCAGTGCCGGACTCGCTGCTGAAACTCAATGATATTAACCTCAGATCATCAGAGCAATGGGACAAGGTCATTTTCCCCCTTTTCTCTACCAATCAAGCAGTCATCGATTTCTATCTTTCGCGAGTGGTGTTCCCGAAGGAGGCAAAAGAATTTCCTTGTAAAATCTCCGGATCTAGCTGGGATTTGGCAGAGGAGCGGGAGAAGCTTATAACGGGTGCGTCAACCAATACTTCATCTCCGGTAGTTCAATTTGATTGCTGAAGTGATAATTAGGGTTTTCAGGTACGAACGACGGCCAGTGGCTGCTACCCATGTCTATCGCTCAGCGCGACCTCGACCATCAGAAGGGAACCAACGCCAGGGTTCTCGGATATCTTCTTCAGTCCGAAAACAACTCTTATATGGTGGTTCATGATAGCGAGAAACCACGGTCTACCCATACGCTCCTCCAAATGGTAGCTGAGCAACAGCCTGAAATCCGTGTCTTGCTGGATGTTGGCTCGCAGATACTTGATCTTTCCAATCGGGAGGTGGCTAAGGCGTGGCTCAAGATCTCCCCTGATACAGCTGGAGCTATCTATTTCAACGAGAATGATGAATTGATGGTGCTTACACGAAATGGAAAACGTATGCCAGCTCTATCGTCATCATACGCTCTGCGGCTAGACCGCTGCGTCATCTACCTGGATCATGCACATACAAGAGGGACCGACATCACGGGTCACGAGCAGCAGTTACATTGGGTCCCAGGGTGACAAAAGATGCTCTAGTGCAGGGTTCGTTTTGGCGCCGTTATTGAATCGCCGGATCTCATGGTTTGTGGTTTTCAGGTTGCATGCGGATGCGGAAGCTGGGTCACGGTCACTCGGTTATGTTTTTTGCCCCACCCGAGGTTGACCACAACATCCGTGCGGTCGTCGGCAAGACAAATCCAGACACCCAAGTCACTACCGTGGACATCTTGTGCTGGGCAATACGCGAGACCTGGAGTGATATTCAGCAGCGAGCTCCTTACTGGGCACAACAAGGCATGAGCCATAAATCGAGATATAGTGCCTGGTCCCAATTCACCGAGGGAAAGCTCACGCGAAAGAAGCTGACGGATGCATGGCTCCAGCCGGAGCTTAAATCACTGGATAATTTGTATGCACCCTGCGAAACTACGCATCCGTCGAGCACCTTGTCTGCATTAGATCCAGAGATCCTCCAACGATGCAAACATCTCGGCGTTCAACTATCACTTCCAAAAGCACGGATAGACGAAGAACAAGAACGGGAGGTCCACCGCGAGCGGGAGCGGGAACGCGAGGTGGAGCTGCCTCCCAAGGCAGAAGCGTTGCAGCATTCTGTTCATCCGGATGTTGAGAAGTTCGTGAAGACCGGTATCGTCCCTCAATTGCATTCAGGCAGCTCTTTTCAACCAGTCTTTGTAATGCTGGGAAAGAGTTCAGCGGTTACTTGTGATGCGGACGTCTGGAGCCCACGTGTCTTGGCGACGTTGGATTTCCGCGAGACTATCAAGCCTGACTCCACCCGAGGCACCATTGACCAATATCTCCGACCCGTACAGTGGATTCTGACGAGTAAAAAGGAACCCAACCCAGTGCTCGTTCTGCTGAGCCCATTTGAAGCAAACTACTTCATGCCAGTCATCAGAGCGAGCGAATATGTCCACCTCCATCTTTATGGACCCCGCACATCCGAACGCATGAAACCATCCGATGATCTCAAACTTTATTCCATCCCTCCTCTGCCATCCGATTGGACCCCACCCTGGGATTTGATCGATCAGTTGAACGTGTTTGCTGGGCAGCTCTATCTCAGAGACTACGAATCATATACGAGATTATGTCGTTTCCTCGACGTCGAGGATACGACAGTACAGCGGAATCTGTTCAACATCCCTGGTGGTTTCGAAGAGATGGCAATCATGTTCTCCGGGTCGCCGTTACCTTCCGTGATGAAACTTCTTGCCATTCGAAGCAGAGGACGACCGTTCACGCATACGCACATGGGCAGGATTCTTCAAGGACAGTCGCTATCTAGGAAAGATTTTGAAGAGTCAACGTCGGACGCGTCTGATGAAAGCCATACTGCCTACGATAGGCAGACACCACGCGCCTCGGATGGTCGTATCGCCCCGCTACCGTCGGACACGGTGGGGTCTGATGCGCACGACGAACGTGGGTCATCAGTATTACTTCAATCGCACAAGCGAGGGTTAGAGACGGATGAAATCTCTGAAGGAGATCTAAAGTCACCGCAAGAACGTCTACGTATGAATCAACAATGATTTCCGGTCAGTGATGCGTTTGCTGGTAACTAAAGGTCAACGGGGAACTCATCATCACTTCCCAGTTGATTTGCGTGTCTATATTGATTGATACTATCAGAACTCTTGTCGGTTGAAACCCGACCTATGTCTCATCCTTATTCCATCCTTCCTCTGCCATCCGATTGGACCCCAACTTAGTTGGTTCGCCCTCTCGCACCTCTTAAATTAAGGCTTGACTATATTGAATGTTGTACTATCAAATTGGATCTCTCTCTTCGCTAAAGTATCCAGTCTTTCTTGGTTCTTGAGCTCCTCGTGGCGCTTGGCGAAAGCATTTTTTCAAAGGTCAGATCTTCAGATACTAATCGAGTTGATTGCATCCATGCCAACCCCGTATTGAACTTAGGTTACATAATACCGGCGATGTATAGCCTGCCGGCCCTGCCCCATGATGCACGATGATGCACCGGCATTGATATTAGTCTGGTCACCAGGACTGCGGCGCACGTGTCTCTTTTAGACGGGCTGGTCACCAGACTACATTGATATTGATGCCTACCACGCCCACCCTTCAAACCGGGAAGTATGGGCGTTCAAAGTTCCCCTATATAACCGTCCCAATCCATCCCACCCCCACGTGTTTTCTCTCACATCTGCATTCAACATGAGCGACACCCCCTCCTTGTTGTCGCACGATGCCACACTCACACAGCTTGCAGACCTCCCGCCAAACTCCTTTCCCAACTCCTTGTTCGAGTTAGAGGACTTTGCAGAGCTTTCACACCTAACTACAATCGATCAGCCGTACTTTACTGACCATGATCATTCTGTCTTCCCTTCCGCTCCTCTAGGCTCCCCCACTCCTCACCGTTCAGAGTCGGTGCCGCCCTCTCCTCCCCGCGGACCTGTGGCTAGCAAAGCACTGCTTGAAGCTAATAGCCGACGTCGCCGGCACCCTGCACAGTTTAAGTGTGAGCATTGCGAGCAGAGCTTTACTGCACAGTTTTCGCTCAAACGTGAGTCTCCGCGTATTCTGCTCTGTCCCTCAACATTTACTTAACATCACATCTAGGCCATCAACAATCGCACACTAGCGAGCGCCCGTTTGCCTGCAGCATCCCTGGCTGTACAGAACGATTCTACAACAGTAGCGACTGCCAACGTCATGAGAGGAGCAGAAAGCGTCACCAACACCTTGTGATGCAATGATTGTGGTTTGAGTTTGGTACAACTCGAACGCACAGAAACGGAAAGTATTTATTTTAGGTTGCAGCTGAAGCGAGTATAAATGTAGGAAGAGGCCAGCTACTTGTAATCAGGTTGTTGCAACTTATCATCATGCGCCTAGTTGGACGACAACGATGGCACGATGGACATGTAGTACACTGTCATCAGCCAACTGCATGTGTTTGTTTTCCGGGGACACGTGGTAGACATGGCTTGTTTCTGTGTGGATAGGATGGCCGAGACAAACATCATTTTTTGGAGACTGTTGTCATGCAATATGTACAAGCAAAGGGGCCGCATATACTTAGAGGGCCCTTCATGAGTTGAGCGTCCAGTAGCGATGGTAGGTCCGAAACCACCGTTATGGATACCAGCCTTGGAAAGAGTCTGAGCGTGTGCGGATATTACCATCGAAGAAAGATGCGACAGACAAGAGCCACATACACGGTGATACCAAGTTGGCCACAAACGACTTATATCCTGTCCTTGTTCTCCGACGTGGAACCATATAGTCCCATTCTCTGTCCGTCAAGAATAGCGCCTGATCGGGTGGGAGAGGACCAACTTGAAAGACAAAGGTACTAGATATACCTCATGTCAAGTTGGAAGAGCTGCCACTCTGAGATCATAGCGCCCTGATAGTAAAAAAACTGTGCACGTAACCGACAACTTCATACCGCTACTTGTCAGGACCAGGGTTGAGGCTCGAGGCTCGAGGCAAGCCCCTCCCGGTGTTGATCGCATTCGCAACCTGGCTAGTGTTGGGTCCGTCGAAGGCGTACCTCTAAGCCGAATCAGCAACATGACAAATACGAAGGTCCTCGTAACAAGTTCTCCATGGAACCGTGCTACATGCGCCTAACCTGGCCCCTTTGTTTGAGAACCTCGTTTCAAGTTGCCCTGAACATCTCCGACAATCCCATCGCATGGAGCCACGGTGACATTGTCAATTGCCGGTCATGTAAACAGGTCGGCATGAGATATAATGACGTACATCCATTCAAACTCCCTGCCTTCTTTCCGCCCAATCCCGCCGACGTCTTTGTCTGCACGTTTGAACAGCCACACGAGCGTCTCGATGGCTACTTTGAATTCGTTTTCGCTTACGATTTTGGCAGTGGTGCCTCGTGCCTGTGGGTAGCGGTAAACAGCGGGATATGAGCGTGCGGTTATGCGGTTGGATTGGAGGCGTACGAGGGCGTGCGCGTCTGGGTGCAGAGAATTGGGCTTGTGCGTTACGAACATGGATCGGAGATGGGCGAAAGGAGACTTTGTTTGGTCAATGTGGATCCGAGGCTACTTGGACGAAAGAAAATGAGTAGAGTGTAAGTGAAACCGTTGAATCTTGAATGAGGCTCTTGGAGTCAAGAGTTCTAAGGAGCAACAATCTCAGCTTTCATGAACGCCAAAGCTTGTGATGGTATATGTTGCATGCCCGGTGGAGAGGGGTGAGGGAGAGGGCAGGTGGTTGGATAGAATCTACTAATGCGTGGGAACAAGAGGTCGCGAACAATATGTGCTTAATCACACCACATAGATATGATTCTAGAATAGACCGGGTACTTACTGCATGGAAGTAGGCTAGAATATAAAAAAGTGAAGACAAGCTGTTGCAGCGTGACAACGCGACTGAATGTAGCAGAGTTTCGGCACGCGATATTAGACATTGAATGAGCTGTGTAAACGAGACCGGCGACATGAGAAATGACCTGTAAACGACTCGGTGAGGGGAAGTGCTAGACCTGAAGGATTACGACACACATAGTGCTTTATTTCTTCCGCCTCCTCTTTATCTTGCGGTGTGCCCGAGGGTCTCGCTCTTCATCTGAGCTTACCACCACAGCCTTTCTCTTCCCCTCCCTGATTGCGGCCTTCTTCGCTTTCTCTGTATCTTCGAGGTCAGGATCGCTCGGAACAGTCGCTGTATCAGGTCGTTGAGTATCTCTAGTGGGAAGACGTGAAGCATGAGTTGCAATCAGAGCGCTTTCCTGCCCGGCAGTGGCAGACAAGACGTCAGCTGAGGGAGTTTGGTCTACCTGAATAGCAAGAGGACTTCCAGGTATACGAGTCTCGGGATAAAGGGACGAAGATTGCACTGGCAAACTCCCGCTGGCTTGAACAATCTCCTGCAGGTATTTCAACGTATTCCTCAAAACACGATTGTCGTCTTCCTTGGTGATCTTCAAGTTCGACATGTCACGTCCCGTCGTTAGCTGGGGGTGTAGACATGCACGTGGATAACGTGCCTCTCCAACGTTCCCTCCCCAATCAAAATCCAACAGCATAATGTGGTCGTCAATACACAAGATGTTTGGAGGACGTAAATCTCCATGAACATAGCCCTTCTTGTGTATCTTTTCGACGATCGCTCGCAAGTCGTGGGTCCACTTGTCTCGAAGTTGGGCGGAAATGGACGATATTGAGTCGAGAGTTTTCCCCTTTAGGCGTTCCATCGCAATAGCAAAGACACCTCCCGGAAGTCTCTCAAAGGCAAGCAGCTTAGGAGCATGATTGAGATTAGCACAGAATGCATGCAGCTCATGCGAGTACGAGTACGTTAGCTTGATGATGAGATCACCGCTCGACGAGGAAGAGGCTGCATAGACATTCTGATAGAGACCTTTTTGTATGGTGTCAATGATCTGTAAGTCGATGGACGAGCCAGGATCAGGGTATCTGGCTAGTCTGGAAATTTGTGGGTAAAAAGGTCGCCAGAGGGGTGCAGGGGGGGGACCATTGGTGAGCCGCTTTGCCTCTTGCTCAATACTCGCAAGAAGGACAGATGCAGCATTGAAGGCAATGTACAACTGGTGGCAATCACTGCCACCACACTCGACTGGGAGACACCATAGGCTGGTCATGAGAGGTACACAAATGACTGAGCCGACATATGCTAGACCAAAGAATGTGATAACAGGGCCTGATGGTGTCAATATTAGGCAATCTCAAAGGAGATGACCAACGTACCAACAACAGTTATGCCAAGGGTTGGCAGCCTCGACCCTCTAACCACCGCTGCCCTGGTCCTAGCAAGATACTGAACCATTCAGCTGTAATAGCCAGCCAGCTCTAATATGGGCATCACAGTAGTAGAGCCCGCACTGTTACGGTCTACGAAGGGGGTAGTCATTTTTCCTTACTTTGTTCTCGTTCACTCGTCCACAGACTCGTTCTCTATCACCATACGTGGTTGTATTCGTAGCAGGGTCGTCCCCTGCCTATTTAGATACGTTCCCGATCTCTCTGCTCTCTTACATATGTCTCACATGGCGCCCCACCCATACCCACTTAGACCTTCCTGTTGAAGAGTCGTATGCCGGGAACGGGACGCGAGCGACGCGGGACAGAGCGGCAGATGTTGTTCGTGATAACGGACAAGGTAAAGTAGTACAGGTGTGGCGAGATAAACTAGGTACTGTACAGTTGTTATGTAAGCAGTAGCATAGTGAACAATTCTACTCTAACACACCCCCTGAATCGTGAACGAGACCGAGCAAATAGAAGGAATAGTGAAAGAATAATGTACATACACCCCCTGAAGGTCCAAGAAATTACCATGCAGCATCAGGTTCCTCTTCAGCGAGATTAGCAAGTTCCTTTTCCTCCGGGCAGTCCTTAGCATAGTGACCCTTTTTCCCGCACTTGAA
>JBBPJP010000842.1:0-13937 GCA_038088775.1 Boletus barrowsii | reverse complement strand
GGACAGGCGCGCATACAATGTCTGGCATGCTCCCAGCTCTCGACTCAGTTCACGCGTAGACGCGTGCCCCCTTGCGAGGCGCAGTCCCTGTCACATTCATTTGATCCAGTTCCTCAACGGTGTCTGCAAGCGAGAAAGCGCAACACCATGGATTCAACTCCCTTCTCAGGCTTTTGGTACTGGGCTAGTTGATGAGTACTCAGTGCTCAGGGAGCAGTCACTCGCAACGTGGGCGCGGCGTCTATGCGTGACCCGGTCGACGTTTGACGTTCACTAGACTCGGACTTGAGCTTGATCGGACAGCACCAGTGACATGGACGAACGTGCGCTTTGAACGGGGAACGGTCGTGGTGCGTCCTCGGATTCCTCGTGCATAGGTCATGATCGTGATCTGGGTCGAAGATGATGGGGACGCCCTGCAAAATTCACAGCGCACCTACATTACCTGACGAGGTTGAACGATCGAACGAGTGTAGGATCTAACAAGATTGATTACGGGCGTGACACGCGGGGTATCCAGGTATTCGCTACATTGATACTGGTATGAACAGACGACGAGGTCCGAGCGACTGCATCAGGCCTCCAAAACGTCATGTATGATAGCACGAAAAGATGGCAGAATCTGTCGCAGACGCGACACCCTAGGTTCAGTCATCAGTGCCTGTCATGGAACACACGCGAGTTGGACCGGCATACCTTCCATGTCGTAAAGACTAGATGGCGACGACGGATCGTCAGCGTCGTCAAAGAAAAACAGTCTCGAGAACACGTACAATTGTTGGGATCGTATCTCTGTTTAATTTCTTGCAGTTGATTGTACTTGTACCCGAAAAAGGCTGAGGGTAGGCAAGAAAAAGATCATCACTGGAACGCAAGTGTGGCAGTGGCGGCCTTACCTTGCTGCCAGTCCGTTTCCCAGGCACTTCCCTCGTTTTGGAAGCTACTGGTCACCCCAAGAGCGCTCAGAGGGCCCACCGCGCTGTATACGGACTGCACCATCGAGACATATGTACTCTCACTCGTTCCAAGGGTCCACGATCTGTAAACAGCATGCCCATTCATACCCAAGACACGTTCCGTTGGATTAAAAGGACCTACCCAGGGTAAAGCACATGCCACGCAGCATCATAGAATCCGGGGTTAGCCCCTGTCTCGTTGACGCGTTCCTTTGTCGCAGCCGCCATATCGCCGAACAGAATTGCGCCGACTTGTTTCTCGAACACGCCCGTGAGGTGATCCTTGACCGGGGCCGTGACAATCTCCAGTCCTGCCCAGATCGCCTCTGCAACAGTCTGAATGGAATGCGCATCCTCTAACATCGATTGAGGTACGAAACGAGAGGCAAGTTCGGTAGAGCCACCGTAGAAACTGACAGCGTCTGCAGAAGGACCGACGTTCTGCTCTATCGCCGCGGTGAGGGTCGGATAGTCGTGCGTCACGTTGGATATGATGGTGTAGTTGCTCGAGAGCGCACGTAGCTCGTCGAAAAGTGGATAGAGTTGTGATATGGATGCCTTGGCGACGGGCCAGATGAAGCTCTATGGAACCACATGAGAATCGTGCCATGTGCGTTGGTTGGGCATACGCACTAGACTATACCCACCCCCAACAAAAACGGCGGTGGATGTGATACCCGAGTTGATAATCTGATTCTGGTACTTTCCAAGGAGGGCGATAAAGTTGATTCCAAGGGTACGGAGGTCCTGCGAGGGAGTTGGGGCGATGGCCAAGGACACAGCACTTACTGCTGTTGGAGGTAGGGTTGCAACGGTGATGGATACTGATAGGTCGGTTTGTCATTCCTACGCACTCTTTCGTACCACACGAGAGACGTACGGATGATGCCCCAGCTTCCGGCTCCTCCTCCACGTATCGCCCAGAATAGGTCAGAGTCCTGAACGGCATTGATCGTCCTAACGACGCCATCCGCAGTCACGATCTAGTAAACAAGCTCGTCAGAAATGAAATGGTAAAGCAGAGGATCACACGACTCACTTCGACCTCGAGGAGGTGGTCAACCTAAGATCGTTAGAATGGCTAGTCCCACACGAAAAACGACAACTTACAGCAAGCCCATATGCCGGACTGAGTCTGATTTTACATATGAGCACAACGGGAGAGATGAATCGGAGATTTTGCACACTCACATACTGTATCCCCCAGCCTGGATAAAACCGCCCGCTGATCCAGTGCTGAGTATGCGATAGGCAGATAATTGGATATGAGGCACATACCAGCACCCACAGTCAGACAACCTCCTAGTACGGCAGAAACATTATAGGCTTCCACGGCGGGGTAGACTGAGGTCCCAGGCGTGAGAACATACGTGAGCGGACAGGAATGTTCAATGTACTGCACTCACTGGTTTCTAGCTGTGTTCCAGAGCCAATTTTAAGGGCAGGAACCGGTGTCGCAGACGATCCTTGCGGGACGAAATCAGCAATATATGCGACACTACTGAGATGGCGGGTGAAGACCTGAAGGGACGAAGGTCCGGAGGAACGACCGATGTAGTCATGACCTTGAGAGAAAAAAAAGACGTCAACGATCACGGGAAAGATGACACGCCGAGCTATATTTCACACCTGTGTTCTTGATCGTGAGCTTCACATTGTGAGCAGCAGCCCACTTGACGACGTCGCTTGCATCCTCGGCACTGGTGATGGCAATGCCATAAGGCGGTGTAGTCCCTTGGTGACAGGTTTTACCAAACACTGGTTGTGGATTTGAGTAGTTCAACGCGCAGCCGTTATCATAACCGCAGCTCTCCCAGTTGGTCCAGAGAAGAGCTGAAGCAATGCTTTCACGCTAATCGCGAAAGATGTTGAACACACAACTCAGACTATGGGGAAAGGCTTACTGTATGTTCATTCGTGTAATTTGACAAGACAGTCTTGCACTCGTCCGGGTCATAGAGCGGGTCCTCGGTATAACATATTGCAGCCCACGGACGCAACGCCTGGAGTCGACCACCAAGGGTAGTATTCAAGGTTTCCCAGCTGGATGGAGATGGCCAGGAAGGACTGCCGAGAGTAACGTAGCTCGGGCTCTTATACGAAGCTTGTTCGCGAGTTTCTGTAGCAAGGAAGTCTGGTATTGCATATGGATCTTGTGGTATCTGTGCGAGAGCGCCTGCAACAAGACACAAGGGAAGAAAGACAGATAGACGGGGTGAAGGGGACAGCATGCTGAAGTTGGAACTGGGACTTGGTCTGCTTTTAAGTGTGGGTGTGACGTTGAGGTGCTCCTGACAGGCATCGCCCTTGCTGTGGGCGGGTTGGCTTGGTTTAAATAAACCGCTTCGTTAGTCTCGTGTGATTCCAAGACAATCGGAGGTAGAGTTGTGCCGAACACTACGTACTGATGATCATCATGCGTCATGATCGAGTCAAATTGTTGTGGTCAAGATGAAGTCAGTACCACTTTCAGTAAATAGCGGCAACTAGAAAAACAATGAACTACAAGCTCCATCCGACCATCATCATGTCTCTCTTCTTCTTCCACTCTTCATGTGCCTAGGCATACAGTAATGACCTCCAGATACATGGATTTTCCCTCCCCACGCGGCGTGCACGTCCCAGAGACTTACTTTTTTAACGATCCTGACGATCCATACCGCCGCCCGTCTTCTCGCCGAAACCGTTACAGTCGCTCTGGGCACCAGACACCACGCTTCAGAGATGTCACCTGGATCTCCACCCCTGACCCACTGACTCCCCAAACGCCCTATGCACCCCCATCGCCGTGGATTCCTCCAGCCTCGCAGGCGCCTCCCTCCCCCGCACATCGTCCGCCGAGTACCTTCCCCAGCCCTGCACCGACAGTTGGGGAGCGCATGGCCCTCGACGAGCTTGCGTTCGTGCAGGACGACTTCGTAGACTTGGATCCATACCAACGGCCACACCGTCCTGGCTTCGTAAAGTCATTTTGGAAAGGCCTAAAGAAGCTCTCGGGGTTCCGCCCAGCCCCGTCTTTTCCTATCCCCAGACCGAGCTCTTACGGGAGCCAGATGATAGGGATGCCAGTGCCACAACTGAGCGCGCTGAGCGAGTACGTGGACCCGACACCGCCGGAGTCGGGGACGGGGACAGGGACGGAGGAGCAGCGCGGTCCGATCCCATACACGTCACCCTATGTGCGACCAGCCAAGATTACCGCCACGCCCTCTGTCATCCGTGGTTCGCTGCGCGCATCGCCGGCTCCTGTATACTCGCCGGTCCCTGTACACTCGCTCAGTACAGCGCCTCCCATCACGATCGTCTCCCCTTCCATCCCACCCTCTCCTCGCCCCAATTCAGTTCGCTCTATCCGATCTGCACGCCCGGCCACCCCTGGGCCTGTACCGCGTACCTTTTCTGTGCATGCGTCAGAGTCTAGTGGCTCCACAGAGGAAGGCTCGCAGACCCTGCACGAGCCCGTGTTCCCCACCCCTGCTCGCCCGCCCGGCGGTGCGATATCCGTCGTCCGCAGCGATGAAGACAAGTCACCGGAAGCACCCGTTGGTAGTGGTGGGGGCGGTATACTATTTCAATCCCCCGTTGTCGACCGTTCGTTCTCCAACGGTTCGCTCGCCTCGACGATGGCGCGTGTACGGCGGTTCGTTGCCGATCTGGACAGCCTCCCGTGGCACTCGGATGAACAGATCGCAGACGAGTATGTCCCGGAGAGGAACTGGCGGAGTCAGATGCGCAAAAAGGCGCGGCAGGGTGCAGAGCCGTCGTGGTATAATCCGAGACCGGAGGTGGTGGAGAGGCCGGCGTATTGGGCGGAGTGGGATATGTGGGCGGGGGGGGGGGGGGGGGGGGGGGGGGGGGGGGGGGGGGGGGGGGGGGGGGGGGGGGGGGGGGGGGGGGGGGGGGGGGGGGGGGGCGTGGGTGCGCATGGTGGGCTGGGACCAGCACCAGCACCGTGGGGAGCGGTGTATCCGCACGGGTATGCGACAGCGCAACCTGCGTTTGTGTATCCGTCCGGGTATCCGCCTCTTGGTGGGGCAAATGAACAGGGTCAACTGTACTAGTACGTTCGACAGGGGTTGTAATCCATTTTTAGCAATTCACGTGATAACTCACACGAGTGTCTATTCTTCCCACGGTCTCAGCCTCAGCGGATTGCACGTCTGACTGGTACCTACGACAGCGAGATCCTCAAGAAAACGACGACATGGTGAGTATCCGTGTCCTTGGACGATGTCTGGACCTTTGGGTATGCCATCTGGCGTGGAAAGGCATGATTGAGGTAGATGACGGATGGATGGATGATGGATCGGTCGGATGAAGGGCTAGGCTCTATGCATCGTCCTTTCACCTTTGGTCTGGATGTCTTCGTGACGCTGACGACGCTTTCGTTCTTTGACAGACAAAAGGTTCGTTTCACTGAGGCTTTACCAGGGCCGCTGACAAGACGCTCTCCCTTTTTTCTATGCTCGCGCGGTGATCAGGTACATCGTCCTTTGGGTACGTGTCGTTTCGTCCGCGTCGGTTCTGGATGCTCATCCATCACCCGCTCTCGCATACGACCTCGACAGTAAACGCCACACCAAAACACACACGATCTGCCGGCGTTGTGGCAACCGCGCCTTTCACAGACAACACAAGAGTACGTCTCTCGCTCGCCGACCGAGAAAAAGATGACCCACGCATCCATACGACAGCGTGCGCCCAATGCGGCTACCCCGCTGCCAAACTCCGTTCGTACGAGTGGGGATTAAAGGCCAAGCGCCGAAAGACGACCGGGACGGGTCGGATGCGGTACCTCAAGTATGTCTCGAGGCGGTTCAAGAATGGGTTTAGGTGAGCACGTGCGTGTGGTGTGGTGCCGTCGTTGACGGGACGGGATGGGTAGGGAGAATACGGTCGCCAAGAAGCGTGTTCGAAAACCGGTCGAGGTATGAGCATGTCGAGGAGGAAACGGCCGAAAATACGTGTCGTGCGCGACCCAAGTGGGAAGGGTCATCGAGTGTATTCTTTTTTTTTTCTTCTTTTTACCCGTTGGCTATGCATTCACTCAATACATGATCCCATGCCATGTCCAAAGCAAAAAAACATGCATATTGAAATGCGCAACTACCTTGTCGACGATACATGGAATAAAGATGAAATAATGATAGTGTGAAATCATGCGCGTGTGCGTCCATTGCAATGATACTCTCCCTCACGATGCTTTAGATCAATCGTCGTCGTCCCCTTGCAGTTTGTGAATACGCAGATGTTGATTCAGATTGTCCCTCCTGCTAAATGCACGATTGCAATTCTCGTAGGTGCACGTCCATGCTTTAAAGCACAAGCACAAAAAGGTGAGCCAGCAAAACGAAAACAACAAGACTCGAAATCCCACCCACGTTTTTCGTCGGTATGAATAGACCGAATGTGCCGTTTGAGGTGTTCGCCTCTCACGAAACACTTTCCACACCCCTCCGCATGGCAGGTATACGTCCTCGCGCCTTTTTTTGTCCTGTCCCTGCTGGCAGCATAAAGAGGCTCTCCGTTGGACGTTGGTACTTTACGTCCCCGCGACTTTTTGGTCAGATTGGGAATCGGGACGGGGACTTTGGTCATGGCGCGGGGAGCACGGCGCGAGGGCCGGATAGCGGCTGCGTCCCCGAGAACGTCGTCTGATTCTGTCGTTGCAGAGCTCGGCGCGGAGAGGGACGCGGGGTTGATGCCGGTGGGGGAGGGGACGTACTCCGAGTCCGAGGGGTAGGCGAGGTCGAAATCGTCGCTGTCCATGTCTTCGGAGGAGGGGTCTGTTTGGACGAGCGAGTCGGTGGGGGAGAGGGTGGGCGGTCCGCTGGACGAGGAGGCCGAGAGTGGTATTTGGATCGGGGGCAGGGGGAGGCGCAAGGGTACGGGCATGGACATGGGCATAGGCAAGGGTGTTGGCATCGCGGTGACGTCAGAGAGGTGGACGGTTTGTGGGGTAAATAGGTCTTCTCCGAGAGGACGGTCCGGGAATAGACCCAGTGTGGGGTCGGAGGGCGGGGGAGGGATCTCGAGGGAGGTGTCCCAGATGGAGGTGTCGAGGGTGGGGGAGTCGAACGGGGAGTCGAGGGCCCATGAGTCAGACTGGGCCTGCTGTTCCGCGAGGACAGCGAGCTCGCTACGGAACATTCTGTCGATGTCGGCCATGTGGAGAGGGAGAGAAAGAGAAGGGCAGCCGCATCTTAGGCCTTGGCAGAGTCAGGAAAATAAGTAAGTGGCAACTGTATTGATTGCTCGATGCGGCTGGTAATTAGGGGACTCGAGTCTAGACAGGAATCTTTAGGGGGTTTCCTTTTTCAGAATCAATGTATCCCTCTTTCAGGGGTTTCCCTTTTATGGTAAATCTCTATTTATTTGCAAAACACGTGAAAGTGAATGGTGTGAACACGTGCTCGCTGTCGTTCTTGCTCGCGACAGTCATCGCCGACGACGATGCCCAGCTCATCGCCCTCATCGTCATCGCCGTCGTCGAGCTCACACTCCCTCGACGATCAGGACGAGAGCGTTCGCATCGCAGTGCGCGCATTGGACGATATGAAAAAGGGTACCAGAACTTGTGCGTCTTCTTTCCATCGTCTCCCATCATCACTTATCGGTCCTCTAGCATCCAGCGGCACCCCCAGATCTTCTCCCGCACCCGACTCTGTTCCACCTGATTTCGTATCCAGGGTGTCATCTTGCTTACCGCTCGTGGGGACCGCATTGAGAGCCTACGAGCACGGAAAAGCAAGCTCGCGCGTCGTCAAAGTGTGTCTCTCCCACCTTTTCGGGGTGTCGTTCCTTATCGCATCATGTGACAGTATGGCGCGGAAATGATGGAGACCTCTGTAAAGAATATCTCTCGTCCCGTCATCGATAGGTTACCTGTCGACGTCAATCAGTTGGACGAATTTGCGTGCAGACAGCTCGATAGGGTGTGTTTTTTTGTCCTCGTTTGTGCTACATCATCCGTATCTGGTACTCGCAGCTCGAGAGATATCGTCGCGCGTCAGCTCTGGACGACAAGATGCAGGTGGATGGCCAAGGCGCCGACACTGGAGAGCCAAAACACGGTGACTCTTTCTCCGACGCCGGTGACGATGGTGATGTTTCGTCTTATCTTGTGTCTGCTTTCTCTGACGCACTATTTCCCAGCAACTCGCTTATCCCTACCAACGACTGAAAGCCGCACTCCGACCCCACAATCTCAAGATCCTCAGTCTGACAATCGCCAAGTAGTGTCGCGAAGTCGCTGGCAAACGGTTCTCCTCGAAGCAGGCGGGATCGGTGCTGCGGTGAGCGAAGAAAGCATGCGACGGCTAAAGTATTGCCTTCAGTGGCTTCAAGTTGGTACCTTTGACATGTCCACCTCGTGCACATTACTCATACATATCTGTCACAGTATGCCACAGCGCACATTGACTCGCAAATTCTTATTCTCCGTGACTTTATTGATTCTCTTCAATCTTATGTCGTCGATCCATCCGCGTCAGATGCATATATCTCGCCAACTCACATGCGTACGCTGGACGACGTCCGCAGAGACGTCGTCAATACCATTCGCCAGGTCGTAGACGTGGTCAGCAGATACGCAGGTGGAGCATTACCCGAACCAGCTCGTGCACGCGTTCGCGGGTTCATCCTTCACCTCCCTCGACGATGGGCGAACGCTGCGAATGCGAGTGTAGCGCATTGTGTAGCAGAAGGTACACCGGGCGCGAGCTCAGTTGCGGGTGCATCGGCAGGTGGTTCGGGTAACAACCGACGAGGACTGAGTGGTCGCCACCGCAAAGAGCGTAATGCTGGTGGTCCGGTCCGGTCCCTGTCTGGGACGCCTGCGTCGTCTCGTGCTTCGTCACCATTGGCCTCTTCGCGCACAAATATGGGCCGTCCGACTGCGGGTGCGGCTACTCGGGCAGCTCAGCACATTCTGACGCTCGCAACCGAAAGTTTGGACATGGTGCGGGGTGTGACAGGTGTTGTAAAAGAAAGTTTGGATCGTGCAGACGCGTAAGTCGTCGCTTTCGACGTCGACTTGGAGGATCTCACTCGTAATAATGCAGATGGGTGGAACGACTGCGCATTATCGGTGTTCAACGCCAGCAGCCAGCACCCGAGGAGCCGTTTGATCCCACGACGTCGCCAGATTCACGATCCGGACACTCGCTGCCTGGCTTGTCGTCCACCCCGTCAACACCAGCACAGGCCGACACGCCACTTTCGATCCCGTCCACCCCAGCAGCGTACCCGTCTCCCGATGGACTTCGGACGGGGATACGACTGGGTGAAATGTCGGCACGTGCCTCGTTGAGTGAGCTACGTTTGGACGAGGACGGGGAGGACGCCAATGGGTATGAAACGCCAACGTATGGATTTCGATCGTTGCGTGAAGAGGGTGGACTAAAACGGCGTGCGAGGGCTGACGAGCAACGGGATATGATGGTCGACGAGGATGGATGATCTTTTTGACTGCCTGGGATTGCTTGATTTGATGTATACGCCATGTAGTATCCTCTATGCAGTTATCTACAACCTCTCCTCGCAATTTATCTAGTATAGGTTCTACTATCGTACAACTTTGTTGAAATAAACACCTGTACACACGTAACCTTGTGGTCATGACATGAGTGCCCAGTTCAACAACATTTCCTGGCCCTCGCTCTACAGCCCCGCTAAAGAAGTCGGCTTCGTCGGTCCACCCATTCGACCAGGCGGTTATTACCTCTCCGATCCAGATGGTACGTCCCCGCCTTTCAGAACGCCTTCTGCACTGATCCCATCACCCAAGACGTCTTCAAATTCACGCTCTATTGGACGCTCATCTTTCACCTCCCGTTCAACTTTATCGCCGGCATGTATGCGTTTTGCAATTTTCTGTTTCCGCCTGCGAGGAGTGTGAAAGATCCAGTGGTCCTTGCGCCATCCGTACGTGCCCATGCGCACTCGTTATCTGAATCGCAATCTCGCGCGCACTCTCGTTCGCCTTCCCAACCGCAATTTCGCGCGCACTCGCGTTCACACTCTCAAACCCAACCCCTGTCCCAAGCCCAAGTGCCTGCCCCGATCGACGAATGGTTAAAGCCACCTCGCCCGAACCCCCGCCGTTCCCGATGGACGTTTGCGCTGCTCGTCCTCCTCGCTTTTCTCGTCATCAGTCTCCTTAGCGCAGTCGTCGGCGCTGCGGTACTTGCGTTTGTCATTATGGGTGTGTATCGTGCTGGCGGGTTTTATGTGTCTACGTATGTCCTTTTTTTCGTTTTCTGCTTTCCTGGACTTTTCGCTCCTTTTCTCCTACCTTTGTTCTCGCTCGTCATGGATGGGATCTGATGATCGACCAGGTGGATCCCGTTTATATGGGCCGTGATTCAATCGTTGATTGCGTTGCTCGAGTACGTCGTCTTTCTTCTTTTTTCTCGGTCATTTATGTTGAGACTGATGATATGAAAAATAGGATATGGCCGTCGGTAATTGATATAATCTAAGACGTCTGTCTAGGATTTGGACAACCTGATATCGCGCGGCTTGCATTATACCATTTATCTCCTTACAGTGTTGGACTTGGGACAACTTGGACCTTTCCTCGGCTCCTCCGCGCCGAAGTGACGTGAGTGATGCTGACGCCATGCACGACATGCGTTGCCGATATGAACTGCATAGCCTACAAGTTGCCGACCGTGTGCAGTGTGCAAGTAAGCTGTCTACCTTGAACCTCAACCCAAGGGTCGAGGGATTATTCTTCAAGGTGACTTCTTTTCCGATCATCATTTTGTCTGGTTTGGAGATACACCCGCTCTTCTCATCCCGGACGACCCTGATTCCGATTCCGATCCTGTGGCTTCGGACTTTCTGGCTTCTTGTGCGTACATGCTTCGCATTGCATTTCGAGATGGACAGCGCGATCGTGCACGACGCGACGCAGTCCCACCGTCATGATGTATGACGAGGCTATTATCGGACGTTTTTTCCCATCTATCGAGAGTCGCCGTTCGAAAGTGGGACCCCACACGAGCACTGCTGTACTGGCACTGGTACTTGGCACTGGTTTACGATCGTGGGCATGGGCTGATTGGCATCCAAGACGGCGTCTTATCTGGTCTTGCGTGCGTGCGGACGTCCCGCGTAGGTGCGGGGACTCGGATGGCACGCCAAGTGGGTCGTACTTTTTCACGCATCGTGCATCGTGCAGTCTTTTTGCCACGGATATCTCGGACTGAACAATGTCATACCGTCTCGTCCAGCGTCGAAT
The DNA here is from genome assembly GCA_038088775.1 of Boletus barrowsii. Taxonomy (NCBI): domain Eukaryota; kingdom Fungi; phylum Basidiomycota; class Agaricomycetes; order Boletales; family Boletaceae; genus Boletus; species Boletus barrowsii. Next base: position 2,735 of record JBBPJP010000842.1, on the reverse strand, counting down.
TCGGATTCTCGCGATTCGCCAGCAGAAGGGCACAGATGGCACCACACGAACACGACGTGTGTTCTCGATCTCGATCTTGCGGTTCTTGATGCTGGTTTCATGTGCACGTTGAAGCGCCAGAATCGAGACGAAGTGCACTTGAAGGAGATGGAGATAGAGGTCAGGTCCTAGGACACCGCGTTGATCTGAGGTGCGTGATGCGGTCACAAGTCATATGAACGAGGTGAAAGAGCCATCAGGGTTTGGTTTTTTTTGGATGTGGGGCGTGCAGGCCGTGACGGAAAAGCGTCCCTTTTGTTGACGCGGATGGTGACTGGGACGCTGATAGTGCCCTTGTGTGACGGCGATTCGCATTTGGACGCACGATCCGCCGTCCTTGGCGCCATAAAACTTTTTAAAAAAGCAGAGAGAGTGGCGATACATGGATCGGGGCGCATGGTCAATGGTCATGTACCATCACGAACCCGTGACGAGTGGGAGGAGACGTCCTGTCACACATTCACAGTGTGATCGTGGAGGCGCAGGCCTTTCAGGGTCGACACTGCACGACAGGGACCCGTCCGAGTCTCGCGCGAATGCGCCCTGCGCCGTCCCCATGCACGTTGCGCCAACGGGGGTGCGATGCGCCACTCGGTGACGCGTACAACAGCACCAAGGACGATGGCGAATCGCGCTATCGGTATTGGCGCCGCTGCCCGATTCGCACAGGAGCGAAAAAGGACGCGCGTGTGACCCATGCCAAAAGAAAAGAAAAGAGGGATCGTCGTGGTTCTGATCGCAGGATGATGCGTGGCGGTATCAGAACATGACCGTGACGCGATCACGGATGCGGCGGATGGATCAACAGGTGGGTCTCGAGAAGTGGACGTCTTGGCGCTCGTGAATGAAGAGGAGCGGCGCAGTCAGGGTCAACACGTCCAGCATCTCGCGCGACGTGCTCACGGTGTTCACTCGTACTACCGCACTCCACATATGTTTGGGTTGGCGATGCAGACCAGAAAAGGGAACCACGACGTGCTTCCTCGTCGTCGTCACCACCTTGACATGACGGGCGAGTTCCATATAGGTGGCGATAAGAAGACGTTGTGACGCGGTCATGACGGATAGATCGGGCTGTGGTCGTCTCGTCTTGTGAAGAGGGCATGCTCGAGTCAGGGTTCTGGCTCGAGCTTCAAGTCGATAGCGTACGCGGCGGTATCCAGATAGCGCAAGTCTGGCGCGATCGACGCGTCGAGCGTCGACACGGTTCGACGGCGGGCGTTGTCTCGGATGAACGTACCACGACGGACCGTGCAGACGGGCTCTAAATCGATGCCGATGCGACATGATGGTTCGATGAGGAATTTTTTTCCACCGCTATCACGAGGCGAATCGTCTCTGTAGTTGCCCTTCTGATCACACGGTCGAGTGCGTACGAGTACAGTCCAGGTCAGGGCAGGGGTGGTCGGCGACAAGGAGGGGCGGGTAATTCATATGTTATATAGCTTGATCAGGCTTGCACGATTGAACCGAGCGCCACATCAGGTATGTGTTATGATTTATGCATTGTATGAGCCCCATCACTCCAAAATCACTCGAATGACGAGCGTGAGACGAACGGCGCGAGTAGTTTAATACATTTTCATGACTTGTCAAACGTGTTCTCGCGCGTCGAGCAGGAGGCCAGGCCGCCAGGGCTGGGAACAGACAACTGGGACTTTTCTTTTTTGTTTTGACCCGTTTCGACCGTCTTTTCGGCGACACCAGACTGCAACCTTGATAATTGTGTTTTCGCTATCGGCGCGAAAAAGACGGAGGTTCGGAATCAGCCGTGTTTTCATCGTGCGGAGCCAACTTCGCAAAAACGTTTTAACCTGATCTCAAGTCTGAGGAGAAAGGTGGGGGGAAAAGGTTATACCATACGCACCATACGCATATGACCTAGTACATCACCCATGATGCATTTGAGTCGATGACTATGGTATGAAATGGACGCACTAACATCGATGATGGAAAGATCATATACACGACGGACATGACAATGTGCCACACGGGTGCAACGACACTCCAACAGATTGTGCCACCTACCCATCTGTCCGTGCGTCCGTGCGATTCTGTGTCTCTGGTGCCCACGACCAAGGCAAGCTTCTATTTCTAGTTCGTGCCTGTGCCTACAGGTCGGTCCTCGCGACGCAGCGTGTTCACTCTCAAGTACTTACACGATAAGCGTCGTTGATCGCGGGCGATCTCACGACCAAGCAGTGCCGATACGGTGTTCAGTTCGTCATGCCTGGGATGAATTACGGCACTGGTTGCCCAGTGCATAGCCGACCGCAGATGTGTCCGTCACGGTTTCTTTTCTGGAGTATGGATGACGTTACCTTGGCGAAATAAGACAGTATTTTTCTTCCCATTTGGCACCATGTCGTCAACGCGAGCATCTAGACTCTGGAGATAAGGAATTATTGATTGTGACAAAAAGGTTGGCCGAGCAACGGAAAAGATAGTGTACCTGTCCCATTTCGCTACAGACCCACCTTTTCGGATATGCTCGTAGGCCTTGAACGTCAAGGCGCCGCTTGTGCACCAAGGGTGTTGAACTGCCATTCATTTCAGCTGTATTTTGCAGATAGGCATGACGGTGGCATAGGTTTCATCACGACGTGCGTGTAGACACGTCGACTCGAAGGAAGAAGAGACTGACATGATGTCTGATCGCTGATCACCGCACTACGGCGCATTGATTGGCACCAACC
>JBBPJP010000841.1:0-13938 GCA_038088775.1 Boletus barrowsii | reverse complement strand
CACGGTGAAGATGCCGAGGAAGATGAACCAACCAGCTTTGGCCAGGCTTTGAGCTACTGTCTCCCAGGTGTGGGACGAACAAGTATTCCCGTGTATCAGGAGGGCGCGTTTTGACGCTGCTGGGGATCCCCACTGTGTGGCAGACGGTACGGGTGCCATGTGGGCTAAGACTTGTGGAAGAGAAACGAGCTCCCGCCGTCTTATATATGTCCAACCATCCACACAACATCTATTTCTGATGTCGTGAGACTGAGGTCGCCGCCGAGGAGCCAGTTCGGGACCCGATTCGTGAGTTCACGCTCCCGCAGATCAACATGGTTAGTTACTTCCATTGGTGGTTAAACGTCAGAAAATATACACAATACAGTGGAAATCAACGACAGCTATTCTCAAAGTAGGACGGGTGATGGTGTCCTCACAGCTTCCTGTCGATCAAGCTCTCAATCAAACCCGCCGGCGTCAAAGGGTATTCCTTCAACTCGACCTTTCCATCCACGACTACCGTATTCGCCTGGAGCATGATCTTGCGGGGCTGTCGTCCACCAAGTATATCGAGGTGAGAGGATGAACACAAGGACGAAAAGATAACCCACCTGCTTCTTCTTCAGAACGAGATCTCTGAGGTCGGTCAACCAACCCTTGGGCGGCGTCGTGAGGTCCGTGTAATAGGCCCTCGCGCCAGGTCCGTCAGCTACGCTCTTACGTATTTGCAATTCACGGAGAAGCTTTCCCATCACTTTACTCCCATTTTGCAGCACATTCTTCCGGTCGATCTGGAGCGATATTCAGTAAGATGTAGCAAACGTGGCTAGTTGATACACGCCTTGACATAAGCATTTTCAAGGTTCCCTTGTGCATCCCGGGCCGTCTCAAGTTTCACCAGGTTTTCCTGCTCCATGAACTTGGTGATACCCAATCTGGCATGGTATCGGGGGTTAAAGCGTCTATCCTAGGTGCCCAGTACAATCGACCCACCTCGCTTGCATATGAGCCTGTCCGTGCTTGCCTGTCGATGGGTCATAATACTCCAGTCCGCGAATACCACTACGAGCCATCAGGAGGAATGATACATAGACAATCTCTTCGCGATCTTGTTGATCGTCATACTACATTGGGATGGAAAGAACATCAAAAAATGTAAGTCCCGGGGGCTGGCGACTTACACCCATGATACTCAGGATTTTGTCATTGTTGGCAACTATATACCAGATAGAAAGTTAAGCAGCCCCAGGTTGGAGCGGCACTCACGATACATCGCCACAGCTTCTGCGCGGCATTCTTCCATCGACGAGGAAATTTCCCCCAAGACAGAACCAGGGGTCTGACCGGGCTTGTACCACGTTGTACTGTAGCAATGAATCCGTTAAGCTACAGGCGGACGGAATGACGAACAGAGACGTACACTCTCTCCCCAGTGAGTGGATTAACAGTCTGCTCAAATGGATAGAGGTGAGCAAACAGAGCAAACATGACGGCACGATCATCCACAGTACCTCAGGATCGAAGTTGAAGGTCCCATCTGCATTCTCAGTAAATAACTTGCCGGATCCGTGACCGAGTAATTCGTGATTCGCAACTTGGAGCTCGAACGCGCGGGAATCCCACTTGTTGTATAGTTCAAGGTCATTCTCATGTATGAACGTTACTTGTTCGTCTGTTTTGTGCAGTAGTTCACATTATCAACCAGGGTGTTCAACCAAAAACCGCGTCACGAGAAATTCTGACTCACTGGGAGCTTTCGCTGCAAGGATATTCTGCGGGAAGCAATCTACTCTAGATAACTTGCGGATGGAGGGAGCGAAATCTTACGGAAAGCGAAACATTCTTGAATCCACTTGACTCTCGGACGGAATAGTAATTTGGTATCTGGGATGTCAATTAGATGGTAAGGGGTCCAGCGTCGACACACTCACATTGATTCCAGCTGGTATGCCTGGAGAACAGTAGACATAAGCAGGCAGTCCCCGGTCTGTCGAAAACCCTACCTCCTGTGGAAAAATGAAGAATCTCGAGAGCGGTAAAGTCTGGTTTCTTGAAGTGATCGACTTCGAATGCAGGCCCCCAAGGGAGCACTTTGATGAGTTCGGGAGCATCGTTGACGAGTTTATCGTATTTGGCGCTGAGAACTTTATCGACGATGGCAGTAAACCCTAAAATGACATTAGTGGGCATAGAGTGAATAATATAATGGCACACTAACCTTCCCATTCAGCACGACCGCCATACGGATCTACATAAGTCTCGATGAATCCAATGTAGCTTTCCACGACAGGACCGATATCCTTGACCCATGCAATTGAACCTTTTTGGTGCTCCTCGATGGAACCTGTCTCGAAACTACGAAGAGCTTCGATACCATCAAGAGTCATTGTTGGAGGTCAACTTACGACTTGACGTAACCATCCAACATGGCCGTTTGATTGTCATTTGCTGTGTATTTCTTTGCCTGTTTACTCTGAACTAAGATGGGACTATCATAAGAAAACGATGGTACCCACCTCCTTCAGGGCTGCAACGACTTTGGTGAGCGATTCGGAAAAGTCACCGTATTCGACGGTCAGTTTAGCTTGTGAGCTTAATTCATGGAATGTCGAAGGTTGCTTCTGAACGGAAGCGACGAGAAGGGTAAAGTCTCTCGGACCATTTTTGCATACACTTTGCAAAGTAAAGACACGTGGCGACACACTTGGGAAAAGATGTCCCTTACCGGGTGTTCAGGATATCAACCCCAAGCTTTTCGGCGGCCTGTTGCACCGTAGCGACTTCTTCATCTGTGATCACTTCACCGAGGTAGTAGTTGGACACGTGACCTTCTGATCGCTTTCCGATGGACAAGGAATTCTCAGGCATTGTTGAGTAGATGTGCGCTCTGAGCTGGGTCAAGTTCGCGCGCAGCTCGGAACAAAACAGACGTTAGAATGACTAACTTGATCAAAGAGCGGGACTGCATTGGACGCGTTCGAGGAGGCTGCGACGACCTTGGCAAAGTCGTCCTCAGAAATACGAGGAATGATCTTGGTGAAGCCAAAGCTTTTGTAATTTACCAAATTGTGCAATACCTATGATAGAATTGGATGGAAAAATGGCAGTCCGACGAATGATGAAGTAGGGCGAACCTGCATAGTGTACTGAAGCAGGTCCTCAAAGGCTTGCTGGCTAACGCTAGACTTGGTTTGTAGAGTCCCAAGATCAGCCAACTTTCCGTTGGTGCCGAAAGTGAGAATCAAGAGGTCATATAGGCTGGTCGCTTGTGGCGTCCACTGGCCTTGAATGATGCGAGCCCCAGCCCATGATGCCTCGCCAATATAGTGTGCATACAGTTTCTCCTTCTCGCTACTTTTCCGTCAGAACATGGGCGCGCGGATTAAAGAGGATGACGGACGTGAGCTGAGAGAACGACTTGGCAACTTCGACTCTGCAAATTGGAGGCGTCTTGTCTGCCAGATACCTCTCAGCTGTGAGCGAAGCCATAGATCTCCTGGTGAAGCGGTAACGGGAGGGATATGTCGGTACTGATCTGAAAGATGATCGATACGGGAAGGCGCCCTTCTGATAAGATATTGACCCAACAAGAACTTGAAGAAGACGACTGCGCCGCATCATGACATGTAGCAAATGAGGCAACCATCTGATCCGCGCGTCCATTCACGTGACCTAGTTCAAGTTCTCCATCAGTGGACCATCACGAACTGGAGGCGAGACTCTAATTTCCTCACAAGATATGCGATTTGATTGGCCACCGGACTCGCCCAGCACTGGTCATTTCCCCAAGATTCCCGGTAATACGCGACTTTTTGATTGATTGATCGCTTCTAGGCCGTTTCGGACTTCGAATTCAGCTTTCAACCCCATTATCGCCAGGCTGTCCGAGCGAGCCATATGGTACAAGTAACTGCTTTTCGCAAACATGATGCATCCTCCCGGAGATAGCACGCAGATCACAGTCTGCATTCCCCGCGTGTGTACCCCTGCCACCACCATTTTGAAACCAGTAGGCCCGGGCCGGTTCTGGATTTTTATCTTCGGTATGTGTTGCAGTGTAATGTATATGCCAGTCAATCTCCGTACGTGATGTACAGCTTCACCATCATGTAACATTATAAACCAAGCCAGAAGTCTCAAACATGCGTGCCAAGTGAACTTTCCCCCCTCACCCTTCTGTGCATTTTCGATTTTACCGACGAATATGCCCCTAGCGACCAAAAACGTGGATGCCGACCCCGACTATGATAATGAAAAGGATGTCGTCCGCATCTATAGTGGTGGCTTGCAACTCAGCCCTGCAGAGCACACTAGGTTACTAGGCAAAATAGACTGGCATATCCTGCCGCTCGTGACTTTGTTGTACCTTCTGTCGTTTCTGTGAGTCTCGCGAAAGCCCAAGCTACCTCGAGTTTGACCACGCTTTGCACTGCAGAGATCGCTCCAATATTGGCAAGTATTATCTAGCATTTACCGTCTAAGTCATATATCTCGTGTCACTCTCAGGCAATGCTAGAATCGCAGGCATGGCGACCGACCTGCACCTCGTGGGGCTCAGGTATAACATTGCTGCTGCTGTATTCTTCGTGCGGTTGTCCCTCTTTGCATCTTTGAGCCACGGCCAACACTCCCTCAGGTTCTATACATTTCTGCGGAAGTCCCGTCGTAAGTATCAGCAGTAGATCCCAATTCTGTGAACCGACGTTTGGACAGGAACATCATCCTGAAGCTCTATCGACCATCAAGATGGAGTATGATCACCATCCTTCTCATGTGGCCTTCACCCTGACCAGACTTGCCAATATAGTACCGGCAATCATGGTTGCATGGGGTCTGGTCGCGACTCTCATGTGTCTTGTGAATACCTATCAAGGGCTCCTTGTGTGAGGCTCGAAATGTTTAATCACAGGCCCCTCGCCCTGACATTCGCCCCGGTGCCATATAGCACACGTATTTTTCTCGGTCTTACAGAGGCTGGATTGTTTCCGGGCGTGAATTTTTATCTTTCAACGTGGTATCCGCGTGCAGATCTCGCAAAGCGTATCGCGATATTCTACTCTGCTGCATCCCTGTCGGGTGCTTTTGGTGGCACCCTCGCGTGAGTACTCCCCTGAACCCCATGCAACTTGTCACTCACACAACACGAGTTACGCTATTGTAAAAATGGACGGGTGTGTGATTTAAGAATTTCTTTTACCGCATTTATTGACCCTTCGCAGGATTGGTGGCCTTCACGGCTGGCAGTGGATCGTAAGCGATCTTCAATTGTTTATGTAGCGCAAAGTACTAACCAATGGCCATTAGTTCTGTCTGGAAGGACTTGGTAAGCTCCTATCTCATTGAGGGATGCGAGTGACCAAACTCGTATTGCTATAGCGACAATGATCATAGCTTTCGGAGCATTTTTCTTTATGCATGATGTTTGTCCTCATATTTACATGGTCCCGCGTAGATGCTGATCACTTCGTTGTTAGTATCCAGATACAGCATCGTTCTTGACTGAGGTTGAAAGACGCGATATCATTGGGCTACTGAAGGATGACTCGCAAAACCTCGCGAAGCATTATGATATTCGATTCGTTCTACAAGCACTCAAGGATTATAAAACGTACATTCTGTCCGTTGTACTCGCTAGGTATGTGGTCCAGACTATCCTGTGTTGGGCGCTCTGACGATTTCACGCACTGCTAGTATGGCCGTCCCTATCTACTCACTTGCTTTCTTCATCCCAACAATCATCAATGAGCTCGGCTTCTCCGCTGTTCATTCCCAGTTACTCTCCGTCCCTCCTTACGTCGTAGGCTGCGTATGCACCATCTTCGTCGGGATTTTCTCTGACATGAACAACCTCCGTGGGCCGTATATGATTGGTGGGGCATGTGTCTCCTTGGTGGGGTATATTGTCCTCTACACGCAAACGAACCCTGGTGCTTCTTATGTCGGAACTGTTCTCGCTGCAGGAGGTGTATATCCGACTGTTCCTGTTTCCATCGCATGGATTAGCTCGAATGCCGGAGGAGATATGAAGCGTGGTGTCGCCATTGCCATGGTCGTTGGGGGGGCAAACATAGGAGGGTAAGTTGCATATCTCCACCGAACGTGAATATACAATCTGATACTATAGTGATAGGATCTGCGCGGCTTTCATATACCATGATCCTCCACGATTCCATGATGGTCACGGGACAAATATCGGTTGTCTAGTCTTAGGGTGTGCCTCTAAGTAATGTTCACCGTTATTTGATTACTGATCACTTGAAACCAGTATACTCGGAACTGCATTCTTGATGTGGACTTACGATAGAATCAACAAGCAGAAAGAGAAGCAGTGTCGCGAGAGTGGAATCACCGAAGAGCACAGGAATGAGTTTCGAAATATAGGAGACCAAAGTCCTCTGTTCAGGTATACCCTTTGATCGTGTTGTCAGTCGAGCCTGGGTGAGTTTCGGGTGTATTACCGTGCCAAGATGTGTCGCATTATTGTACTATGTGTCGTTGTATGTATGTAGATGTAAATAACGTACCTGAGGCGAACCTCAGGATCTGGGACTCTACAAACCAAGTCAGGCGTCAACCAGCACATACAGCAATTTGATGCTGTCAAAAGTGGGAATCAATAAGTCATATGTAGTCATAGGACATGCACGAAAGAGAGCGCCATGCATGAACTGAGGGCAAGACTTGGCAACTTCGATTCTGCAAGTTGGAGGTATCTCATATATATGCATCTCGTATCTAGTAGTACCAAATACCTCCCAGTTGCGAGTAGTTACTAAACGGTAAAGGGCGGAATATGTACTGACACGTTGCCTGAGTGAAGCGCCGGTCTTACAGTAAGACTATCCAGGGTATATAAAGTCGAGCAGGCCAAAACGAGGCCCGAAAGCTGAAGCTGAAAAAACTATACCGTTCACCATGATGGACTAGCTGACAAGTTGCCCGTTGCTGTCTGCATTGGCCCTCTCCAGCCGCACTTGGTGGGAAATAACTGTCCAAGTTACTCACGGGTCTTCCAAACATAGTACATGATGACAGTGAATGTCGAGCATTCAACAGGATACCCACTAGTAGGTGCTCTGTGAGGAACTTCATGGCATTCTCCTCGCGTGATATATTCATACAACCATGACAGCCACGATGCTCTCAGCCTGCTGGCATCATCAACGTATATGACAGTGGACCTGGTCCGTCGAGGTGCGTCAATAAGTTTTCTAGTACCTCGGGCCCTCGGGCCCATCCAAACCTGCGCCGCCAATCTGCACGATGTGACACTTTACTCCCGAGCCGTCCTGGAACCGACATCATGCGGTGGTGCGATAACCAGTATTGCGTAAAATGCAGCAAAGTGTCAAATGCTCCGTAGTTCCTTCTCCCTTTTTGTCAAACGCTCGAAAGAATGTCCTTGTTAAACTTCGGTCGCCTTCTAGTCATCCTCCAACCATTACTATCTCTCCAGGTGTTGGCCTCCGTGCCGGAGTATGCGACTACCCCACCAACCGTGAACCTTGGTTATGCTCAGTACCAAGGTGTTGTAGACATTGGGACGAATTCCACAAGTTTTCTTGGTATTCGCTACGCCGCTCCTCCAGTTGGTGCGTGCAGCGAGATAGCTCGTGTCTGTGTTCGAGATCTCTCACCGTCACGCAGGAAACTTGCGATGGGCCGCACCCCAACCCCCACCGACACAGTCTGGTGTACAAGAAGGTACGAGAGCGCCCAATGAATGCTATCAGGCATCTATGGGGAACTCGCCTACAAATCCATTAAGAACCAAGTACAAACGTGCTGTGATTGAATCCGAAGACTGTCTGTTCCTTAGGTATGTAGTCAATTCCCATTTTGTTGACGGAATTTGTGACAAGTCATAGCGTCTACACACCGGGTCATAAAGTCGCCCCTGTCGAGTCGGGAGGACTTCCTGTCCTCGTCTGGATCCACGGCGGAGGGTAAGTTGCTGGCGCTCGTTATCTGTGATAAAGTCTTGATAAGATTGTCTGGAGGTACATCTCCGGCTCCGAGACCCCGTACAATGGTACTGACTTGATTGTGGAGTCTAGTCATAGCCTCATTGTAGTAACTATCCAATATCGCCTGGGTCTATTTGGTTTCTTGGCTGGCGAGGCGGTAAAACGCGGAGGCACACTGAACGCAGGCTTACGTGAGTTTCACTGGATGACAACGAGACGAGTCTGGTGAGATTGTATTACAGTCGATCAAAACTACGCTCTGCAGTGGGTGCAAACGCATGTCAGTATTGGTTCTTTTGTGTCTTAATTTTGTAGTTTAACTTACCAATGTAGATTGCCACGTTCGGCGGCGATCCAACTAAAGTATCGATTTGGGGCTTATCCGCAGGTAGGGTCTGTTATCAATGCGGCAGTGGATGGGTTCTCAATTTTCGCTACAAAGGCGGTGGATCCGTGTTGCAGCACGTCGTTGCTCATGGCGGAAATACGCATCCTCCGTTATTCAGAGCCGCCATCACAAGTTCAACCTTCTTACCTTCGCAATATAATTACTGCGATCGTATTCCTGAGGTCACGTCATCCGTTTTCTTGATTATGGTTAATTACTGAGGCATCCCAATATAGTTACTTTACAATGAGGTGGTCGCTGGGGCCAAGTGAGTGCGCCGTGTTTCTTCACAACACCGAGTTTGATCTCAGGGTGACATAGCTGTACATCAAGCCCAGACACCTTGTCTTGTCTTCGTGCGACCGACATCAGTATATTGGAATACCTGAATAATGAAATCAACCGCAATGGATTCTATGGCACATTTACCTTCGTTCCAGTGATCGATGAGGCGTTTATCATAGAGCGCCCCACTGTCACGCTAGCCAGAGGAAAAGTCAACGGAGTAAGGGATTTTATATGGCGACAGTCCAATACTAAACCGTTCATAGGAAGCACTATATGCTGTTACGAATACCCACGAAGGGAACTTCTTTGTCAACCAAACAACTACCTTGAACACCTCACAGTACCTTAGCACATTGTTCCCAAACATACAGGCATCGCAAGTGGCTGAAGCACTCCCTCTGTACCAGGGTCTTGGTACTAACGTCGACCAGGCTAACTACGTGATGGGGGAATGCGAGTGTTTTCTATATTTTGCGTCATAGTGTGCTGAATCGTCTGGGATGTACAGCGATCTTTGTCTGCCCTACGTACTACCTCCTGGAGGCTTTTGGTGGCAAGGCATGGAAGGTAACTGGACTTTGTCGCATCCTGAGAGCGTCTCCTAACAAGCGGATTTCAGGGAGAATTTGCTGTTCCACCAGGTTACCATGGTCAAGATCAACAGTATTACTTTACAAGGTACGTCGTCACTTTTGGCGCCGATACAGCACAACTGACGTCGCGACACAACATACCTGCACTAGTGCGACTTCCGAGTTCATCACCGCATTTTCAAACAGCTTCTTGGCGATGGCCATATCGCTGAACCCGAGTGACAAGTACAATGCAAGCGACGTCACGCCGGCGCAATGGGATGCATGGGCCAGTGGCTACACGGAGATGTTGTTCAACGTGACGTCCTCCGGAGAACCCAACATACACACGTACACAACTGCCACTGCGTTGTTGAATCGCTGCGCGTGAGTTTTGTTCTTCTTTATTCCCCGTGCATTAGACCCCTGATGGGCCTGACAATGTCAGATATTGGCGGGGTGTCACTGAGAACACGGGTCAGTGAAGTGAGGTCGGGGTCATCTATTGGTGGAAAGTGAGCTGCACCTTGAAGGGATCAGTGTGATGTCTGCAAAATTGTTCGATGAGCTTTCTTCATCTCCGAGTCCAACCAAATATGTATATACCGTCATTGATTCGACAGACTTTGAATACCATTGCTGAGTGTTCCTAACCGAACCTTTTGTTGGATTGTCGGGAGTCTTACTTACTAATTAGGTAGTAAAACTCGCATAGTATGTTGGTTACAGCTCCAGTGTACAGAAGACGTACTAGAACGATGCATGACAGCTTTTTGATTTGGAAAATAGTTGCAAAAGCACAAGACGCTTCCGGCGCGCCCCGGCAAGTTTACCAGCGAGGTGTGCGGGTTGAAAACACCCTCGGAGTAACACGCTCAGACCTGTTCCTCTTTAACAAGTTCCTCTTTCTTGCAACACCCGCAACATTGAGAACATGAACAGAGACTTGGCTCCTGTTCTAGTCCACTTGACTTCTCTGCATCCGCTGGAGGTGTTGCACATTTTGGTGCGGCCGCGTCTTTGGAGCAACATGGCGCACACATTCCCCCATCGAACTCTTCGTGCCGAGCCCAGCGAATCATCTTGATCCCCTCCCAACCAAACATCATCCCAATCACGATCGCTGTCGCTGCGTCCATCCACCACCCACCCTTCCACTCACGGTAGATCAACGACCCTATGAGTAGGACGACAGAAAGCTGCATACAGCACAGACCACAGAGGGCTTCGCCGTGGAGGGCACTCGAGTTGAGAGCGCGGGCGAGGTAACGTTTCGCGAGGTACAGGAGGAGTGTGAAACCGGTGGAGGTGGCAGCGATGAGGATGGCGGGAAGCGTCGTGGAGGGGTAGTCATGTGCTGCGAGGGATGTGGCAGAGGTGACGATAGCAGCGATGGTGAGGGCAACGAGGAGGGCACCGATCGTTATCGTTGCAATACGTTCGATTCTATAAAAAACAGGCAGAATAGGATAAACGAGGGATCGTCAGGAGAGGGATCCCAGGAAATTTCGACGAGAACAAATATTACCGAACGACTTGCGGAGAAGTCTTGCTTAGACTCTCTATTTCTTCGCCTCGCTTGAGAACGCCGAAGAAACGCCAGGTCACGAGGAAATCTGAGATGACCTCGACGGCTGACTGGAGACCGTAGAAGACGAGTGCATGCGAGGACGATTCTGCACCAAAAACGATGGACACAACACCCTCTGCCGTGTTGTAGAACAGGCTAAGGATACTGATCGCGATGGCACACTGTTGCAAACGAAGGCGGGATGGCATCGTCAATGAAAGGGTGAGTGACAACAACAGCTGGGAATGGGAACAGACTTGTTTCGTTTTTATCCGGATCCCGGGATAAGGAGAGTTATCAACGTGTTTGCCCGTGAGCATCCGCAAAGCGACCCGAGGAAAGAGGGGGGTAATATCACTCTCCATTTGGCAGGTGCTTAGGATTGCTCAGAGCGGGAGGATTCCTGAACTGCCGTTCGGTTCGGTTCTTTACAAATGGTTGTCGGCATCGTGCCAGTGGAACACGGTGAAGACGTAAAAGGTGGCTGCCAAATTCAATATCAATAATGTCACAGCCGACAGAGCGAATAGAACACACGAATAGCTGGCCACTCGAAGATATGTAATGTTCAATATGTAAACCGTGGCGTGGTACGCGGACATATACGTACGGGATGGACAGCACACCATTGAAGCGACATGCATGAGCGCCATGCAGGCGGGTTCCTTCCGTGGATGGGATCATGATCAGATCAGGGAAGCATGTTCAAGCAGAGTTCTCTATCACTATCTCAGCAAAGAGATATCATAGCTTGAAGTTACGAAGATAAACGCTTGATCGTTGTCCAAACGTGTATGGAAGCCTTCGTATTCCCGTGCCACTGTCAGTTCCAAGACGACTGACGTAGAGGTGTATAGTATGTTGGTATTGCTACATGATTTCTCGGTCGCGCTGGACAAAGGATTAACTAGGTAGCATCTTCAACAGAGATTGGGACAGAGATAGTAACATTTGGAAGAATGCTTTACTCACATAGGTTGTCCTCTGCCTCGTGGAAATAAGGTGAAGCGGCTGCATGTCGAGATTCTGGATTTCACTGGGTTGAACCCGATCCGAGGGCAAGGTATGTAGCTGACGTACAATGTTGATAGGACCCCAGGTTCTCTGGCATGCATGTGATGCCGCTCCCTAGCGGTAAGCAGCAGTCCACCTTCATACCATTTACGAGCTGGTTACTGCACATCACGGCTCACCCGTGTATCGCATTTAGTACGCCCGTGACTGATCCACATCTCCAAGCTACGAAGAAGCTAGCACGGAGTTTCGAAAATTTTCTCCCCTTCGGCTGAGGGCGAATCTACCCGCCGAGCACAATTATGGCGTCGACTGCCACACGCACCATCTCCATCATATCGACTTCTTGTGACGGGGCGACTCCTCTGTCGGCTGGATTGCCAGCAAGACATGAATCGGCTGTGCAATCACAAGAAATTGTATAATTTGTCTTCTTAGTAAGTTGTTTCAAGTATATGAGCAACATCCGTAGCTTTCCGGGATGTGCGCGTGCCATGGAAGTTCGCAATATGGAATCTTGTCAAACTGTTGGCATGAAGGAATTGGACAATTGCGTCAGCGCTGGTACCAAAACAAAGCCCAGTAAACACAAACACACCGCAGTACTGCCGATCACTGTATACTTGGAATTAGATCGATGGCGGGATGAAAATTCGTGGAACAAGGAACTTGCCACTTCCTGATACATACCGAACACCATCCAAGTTTGATCGCCGCTACCCTCACGTGTTCTGTCACTAGGTCAAACTTGTATCCGCAGCGTCCCGAGTTGAGCTTGCGTCTATCCACCGCAACTTGACCCAAACTTGACCCCATTCAACTCCCTACACGTCGCGGTTTTTTATACAATCCTTGCGTGACCAGGTAGACATTTCATTCACCTGCTCCGTAATCTCCACTGAGAGCAAATACTCCTGGCCCCAGTTGAACCGCAGGGACGATTGACACGCCCAAAGACTGAAGGGAAAAAATAGCCTGGTCAAACTAGAAGTATCAAAGAAAGAAGGAATGAATGGAGGCGTGTTTACTGCACACTGACGTGTGCCCTCGCCACTGATATATCATGCGGCTATACACAGGTCTGTATCTGTACTCCCATTTGGAGATCGGAGCCAGTTACTTCACACAAGCGAGCTCTCGCGTTCATCGGACGACGTGGCGAAAACGGGCTTCCTGCATACCGCGCCGTTCCGCTCCGCGGACGGGTCGAATTGGAAATCTCTCGGATCTTTCCACCGGGGTCCTTCGAGCCCTGCTGGCAAGATAACATAACTGTTAGAGGTAGAACTGCGAGAGGCTTGCTTTGCTGACGAGTCAGGACGCCAGCCAGGTACTTATGCTATCATTCTCGGCCCTTTAAGCATTTGAGAATGGAAATGAAAGCATTGTGCCTCATACTTTTTGAGTTTGTCCGATTTTCTCTACAAGCCTCCCAAGCTGGTCTCACCACCACCTCGAAGATACCATTGAGTAATTATCATACATACTCTGGCCAACCGTTATGCATAACACCAAACTTCGCAGCCGACCCCATCCACGCCCAGCCTCACCAACGGCAATCGCGGGGGAACGTGTGCAACGATAGGTAGATTACGTCCAAACCTAATCCGCCCCTTGACCCACGACTTGAACCGATCGTTCGTCCTAAAGTAATACTTGGGTTCGTCCCAAAGGCTTCCACTAAAGGAGACCGAAAATCCAAGCTTGCCCACCACCCTCGATGTGAAGTCGGTGAGGCTGATGTCCTGTGGTACGCGGAACATCCAGATGTCGTCCGTCGAGGGAACAAATACCTTGATGATGATCCGCCCTTGCTTGGGAGCCCACTTGGACGTCGGGTCGTGCGGATTCGGAGCACGTTCGCGGGGTTTGGGTTTGGTTGTGACCTTGGGTTTGGCCTTGGGTTTGCGAAGGAGGAGGTCAAGAGACGCACATCCTTCAGCAACAGCTTGAACGATGCTGCTGAGGGATATCGAATGATTCACAGAAGACCGTTGATGACTGCGTGTGAAGTGTTTGGAAAGGACCTGTTTCTGCCTGGGAGGATCGTCGAGGCCCGATTCTTGGCATTCAGTGTGCGGTCCAGGCGATGAGCCTACTTCGTCGATCATAGATAACAGCACATCGGAATGAGGCGACTCAAGAGTTTCTTCGTCA
>JBBPJP010000840.1:0-13957 GCA_038088775.1 Boletus barrowsii | reverse complement strand
ATGTGGAGGGGGCAGTGGCACTAATCAACACTGACTTCATCATCAGTAAACTTACCTGACCACTTAGCCAAGGCTACAGCATTACAGTCTAATCTACTTGGGGCACAATGTGTCCTATTCTAGGTAGGTCTGTCACAGCCTGTTTACGTCATATCCTTTCACCGGCTGAACTCAACAAGACCAGTAGGTGTCACATTCTAGGTGGACACTATCCCTGTCTGTCCTAGACTGGGGCACATGTGCAAAACCAGTCGGAAACCATCAGTGTGATGTTACCAGTCCCAAGTGTTGCTTGATCCACTTGCAAATGATCCATTACAATTGTAATACTAATAGTGACTTTCTAAATAGTACATATCACGGTGTCATGATCATCGATCTCTGAGTCTTCTTCGTGACATTTACATCGATGTAGCCGGCAGCAGCATGTGTTATGGTCTACGGAGGGGATACTCATTTCTCTCACTTATTCTTGTTCACTCGTCTTCTCAGACTTGTTCTCTATCACTGTACGTGGTTGTATTCATAGCAGAGTCGTCCTCTGCCTATTTAGATATGTTCCCAATCTCTTCTCATCATTATGTCTCACATGGCACCCTGCCCATACCCATACAGATATTCATTCCATCTCTGCCCGCAGTCCTTACTTCAGACTTCATACTGTGGACTACGCTTACTGCGGTTGCTGTGCATCGCAGTCCTCTGACTCGCTTATGCTGCGCATCGAGTCATACATACCTCGCACAGACCAGGGGCCTACTGTATATATAGTCTCGTACCTCTCGACTTGTATTTCCCTTTAAGCTAGTTCTACGCAATATAGCATTATTCTAGTGACCTTCGAGTCTAGTGAGCCTCTTCAGGTACCTAGATAGAAGAGACCCATCGAGTCTTCGCATCATCTCGAAGATAGACATAGTCCTCCAGAGTTCCTCGTTCCTCGTCCCTCTCTCGTCCAATGTTCTTCCAAACCATATCACAGTATGCTTTGTCATCACTACGCTGTGCGTTACAGCATGCATTGATGGGGTTGTCCTTCAAATTCCTGTCTCATGCTTGTCGCCTCATCCTCTTCAATGTCACATCAAGTGCCAGGATACAGGGGCTGCAGCAACATGGTGTGGCACTTGTCGGTTGCTGGGCGAGAAGAATAAGGTCATTGTTGTCATGTTGAGAGATGAAGGAGTTGGAGTCTTGGATCTGAGTCCAGTTGAGTGCTGGAAAGGAGCAGCAGCGGGGGGCACGTCATCGTCATCGGGTTAGGTCAGTGAGAAAGGGTGCAGCAGTGGCACACAGCAGTGGTGGTGGAGAGAAGGGCAAGGTCATTGTTGTTGTGTCGAGAGATGAAAGAGTCTTGGATCTGAGTTGAGTCATCTGGAAAAGGGTGGCGGCACATCATTGTCAGGTTGTGTTGGTGAAAGAGGGTATGGCAGTAGCATACAGCAGTGGGGGTGGGGACAGTGCAAGACCGTCGATGTCATGGATGCTTGTCGGTTGCTGGGCAAGATGGGAGTCAACAGCGACACGAGCAGTGACACCATTATTGATGCCTGGCAGGGTGTAGCAATGAGATGGGCAGCTTAGCAGCGGTGGTGGGGTGGACAATGCATTATGCGAGACCATCAATGTCATAGTCATATCGCAAGGCTGAGTAGCATATGACATGATGAAGCTTGGAGAGTTTCTTACACTTTCCCATGGTAGTATGACTTAGTCATGCATCACGTGCAACAGGACTAAGTCTAAGGCAAGCTCCAATAACATAAGTAGTATATCAGAACTAGTATGTAGTACAAGCTAATGTAGCAACAAATATTAGGGAAACTACATAAGATCAACATCAAACAATGAAGAGTTTGAGAGGTGCTCAGCTGTAAGAAACTGTAGGGTAGTAATGGCGTGATGTAGCACAAGGAGGGTTGGAGACTGACCTGACGTAGGCAGAGAGTGGTCTTCTTGCATGGTGTACTCGAATGCTGCACTTTGTCCACTTTTCTGAATGAAAAAGTGAACCTGCCCGATGAAGCAATCAGCAGCATATAGATTGTCCTGTGCCCTCTCCAGAGAAATCTGATTGTATTGAAGGACTAGTGTATTGTGGTGAATGATTTGTTGGGCAAGGGTCTTGCATGCATTGAGGATACAACAATCAGCTCGAGCTGCCTCTAATAAAAGGTAGGCTTCTTGGGCATTGCATGGGTAAGGAATGATATGGTGTACATCTTCAGGTTCCTATGTACATATGTGTTAGGATGTAAATGGTCAGCGAGGGCAAAAGATGGCTAGCAGCTTACATTGTGATCATGATGAAATGGATCATTGTCCATTGACTCATGCTTTGAGCCTTCGAGAGGCTGAGAAAGATCATCTTAAGCCTCGGGATGATTTGGATTACGAGGGGATGCTGGTGGATGAGTGTTGTGCTTGCTGTGCTTGCTGGATATCAGATGGTGTTCAAACTGCAGGTCTGGCACATGGATCATGTAGTAAACAGAGGAAATTGTATGGTGATTGAGGGTCAGAAACGGTGCGAAATGAAATATTTCATCCAATATGGGTTGTTGGAGAAGATGGGAGGCTGCTTCACTCAGTTGTGGATGCGAATTCGGTGTGGTCATTGTGATAGTTGAGAGACAGAAGTGTGAAGTGTAACACGTGTCAAATTTTTTGTCAGTACCGCTTCCCTGTTGCTCACCTCACCTGTCAGCGCTTACCGATGCCCAAAGCGAGAACAAATTGTGGAAGATCGAAGAAAATCAGTTGTCTGTGATGTGGAAAGAAATTCTGCTCCAAGACCAACATTCTTCAACACCTGAACCAGCCGATGGGTCTCTGCTATGGAATGAATTGGTACCAGCACTCAGGCTACTCAAATTCTTCTAACAGGGATGACTTGGAGTCGCCCCAAGACGATGATCTGTCCACTGGCTCCACCAGTGTTGATTTTGTTCCTAACATCCCTTTTTTTTCCTGTCTCAGACTCCCAGCAAGATCTCAATTATCCACCATTTCCACCTTCTGAGGATGGCCTCGCCAGCAATCAAGGAGAGGGACACTACAAGATGGACATTGGCGCTGGGCAAGAATTTATCGAGACATTCCTGGATTGTAGCAACTCCTATGCTGGCAGGCTCTTATTCATGGACCTATTCTGGCAGGATGAACATGCCGAAGAATGACACGAAAATTTGTATTTCTCCTTCGCTTCTGGTGAAGAGTGGGAGTTCTCATCTTGGTGCCTATGCTCAGGGCTTAGCATGGCATCCATTGACTCTTTGTTGTCACTAATGATTGCAAGTACATAATATTTCTCCCCCAAGCTGCTGATCAATCAACCCAGATCAAGTGGATATCACTTTCATTTTGAACTGCAAAGGACCTCCGGAGGCATATAGAGAGTCTTCCATCGGGACCACCATGGTTATGCAAACAGATGTCAAGCGAGGCTCCCCTCAAGCAACCAGTTCATCTGTTCTATCACCTGCCGCTAGAATGCATACAATCCCTACTGAGCCACCCGCTGCTTTATCCCCACATATCCTTTGTCCCTCACAAAGTTTGGACTTTGGCTGCTCACATTTGTCGTATCTATGAAGACTGGTTGAGTGGAGAACATGCATGGGAAATCCAGATAGGTTCCATTTTCTGAGCTGTGATCACCATCATATTCATCCATACCGGGAAAAGCTTCCCAGGGGTGCGACAATGCTGGGCGTTGTCCTTTCCTCGGACAAGACAAACATATCCGTAATTAGCAGCAACCGTATGACATACCCACTCCTTATCAGCCTTGCCAACATTGATCTAGCCATTCATTCCAAAATCTCAATGCATATGTACCTCCTTCTAGCTCTCCTCCCCATTGCAAAGTTTACTCACAAAGATATGTGCACCCGGGGACTTCTGCATGATAGGGTAATCCACTGAGCCTTACATGAGATCTTGGAACTACTGAAGATGGCTGCTCGAGTTGGGGTTATGATGAACGATCCCGCTGGTAATTTGCAGTATTGCTATACTCCACTGGCTGCATATACTGGAGACACACCAGAGCAAACCCTTATGGTGTGTACAAACCCTAAAGCATCACCACTCACAATGGCCACTTCGAAGCAATTTGGTGACCCCATTCCACATTCTCCATGCACTGGCTCCCATACTCTTCACGCCATCCACACAGCGTGTGAAAAGTGTTCTCCCCAAGATTACAGAGCATTCTTGAAGGTCGCCAAGGCCCTCTACTTGAATGGTGTCATTGAGCCATTTTGGATTGACTGGCCCTTGTCTTGTCCATCCCAGTTCCTTCATCCGGAAATGCTCCATCACTTCCATCAGTTTTCTTGGGACCATGACATCAATGTCGTCACTGCTCCCAAGATTGATTTTCGTTTCTCCCTTTTGCAACCTACAATTGGGTACCACAGGTTCCAGGATGGCTTATCTAATTTGAAGCAAGTTACGGGGCGTGACCACTGTTCAATTTAGTGATATATCGTGGGTGTTGTTGCTGGTGCGGTCCCTCACTAATTTCTCATCGCAATCTGCACACTGGTCGAGTTCTGCTACCTGGCACAAGCACCAAGGTTTTCTGATCAGTCGCTCGGCAAGCTAACAGATGCACTTAACTTATTTCATGACCACAAAGACGCTGTCATGCAGGCTGGAGGCCACAAAGACTCGTGGGAGATACCAAAGCTAGAGTTACTTCAAAGTGTGGTACCTAGCATTCGATGCTCTGGTCCTGTCATGCAATGGTCTGCCAATGCAACCAAGCATGTGCATGTCCAGGAAATCAAGGTTCCCACTCATTCAGGCAACAACTGAAGCTACCATGATTAGATCGCTCATCATCTGGATTGCTCTGACAAATATTTCAGGTTCAACATTGCCACATATTTTGCAACCCAGGACAAACAGTCTCTCCTCCCCGAGGAAGATGACCTTGACTTCAACCAAGAGGATAATCGTGATGAGTTAGATGCTCCTTCCCTTCATGAACATATGAAGATATTGAGATCCTGTTCATCTGTCAACTACTTCGTCATCGCCAATGCCATCACACATGGTTGCATCCCCAACACTCCAAGACCACATCGCACCTTCACAACCCCCACCACCACATTTCATATTGCAAATAAGCCCTCCCTTAGAATGACTGTCGATGAAGCCACTGTGTCTTTTGGAATTATGGACCTCTGCCCCGCCCTCCTGGAGTTTTTACAGCATGTTCAGGATCATACAATTATTCATGATGTCTGAGGCGTTAGGACACAAGACCTTAATTGCCAACTTCCATTTGATCATATCCAAGTATGGTACAAGTTATGTGTCCAATGGCATCTCTATCATGAAGACACACAGGTAGATGCACCACAGACTCTCACAGCATTCCCTCCCTCTCCCAATTGGCCTCATGGGCTTTACAACATTGTTATCATCAGTCCCGGATCTGATAGTGACTGGCTGCGCCGAGGTATTGAAGGTATGGGTTTCAAGCTTGTATCTTGGGAGTATACTATTGACACATGGACAGTAGGCCACCTTGTCATGCAACTCAGACTTGTATTCCACCCAATGAACACTGATTATCTCCTCACTTATGTTCAGCACTTCGACATTGTGTCTCAAAGAGAAAGCCTGAGCAACATTCATCCAGGCACTGGGATGCATCTACTACGGTGGGCGACAAAATCAAATGGGACGTGGATTGGGGATATTGTGCCTGTATCACACATGTGATCTGTGGCTCACTTGACCCTGAGCTTTGGTAAAGAGGCCCATTCTCGTTTATCCAGACAAAATGTTTATGAGTTGTCAACTGATTTTTGGCTCAATAAGTTCTGGTCAAAGGAATTTTATCATGTGTTGTGTCCTACTTAGTCACTGACAGCCTATCTACAATTATGTAGTAATTAGCCTTGATGCAATCCATCGATTGATAAGCCATCTACTACTGACAACTCAAGGATACCACCCTCACTTCTACTACTACTACCATCAGTCCTCTCGACCCACTACCTTGAAGATGGGCAGTAGTTTGCACAGGGTAAGGATACCTGATATAGCTACTTGTCAAAAAACTCACGACCTTTCTTATTACTAAGCATAACACACCACTCCTACTATGCATGGTTCATTGTGCATTTTAGCAGAATGGCGAAGTAGCTGACAAGAGAGTCACAGTTGGCTACACCCCCACAATTTCACTGCAAGCAGGATGTATATCATGAGTCAATGGACCCTGGGATCATAGAAGACACAGCCCCCGTCCACTGGTCGCTCAATCAGCAGCAGATGACGGAATTCCTAGCACAACTGTATCCAGACAGCAGACTCTTGCCATCGAACGCCACTTTCGATGCTGCTCCAACCATCGAGTACATTATAAGCAACATGACAACCCAGCATTGGCTAAAGGACCGCTGGGTATACTTCCCAGACCTCACAAGTATAGAGATACTGGAAGAGAGGATCGCAGAATTCTTCAACGGTATCATTTAGCATGTACCGCATTCGCATACATGTATGAGGTAAGTTAGAGTAGTCCCTCATTTTCATGGTTTTAAGACTGACCTCACATTAGATGATGGACTGGCAAAGCAGCAAACAACCCTGTGAACAGTTTTAGCAGTGCTATTCAAAAGCCTGACCTCTTGCTTGTGAGGAGGGCATTATCTTGAAACGGGTCACTCAAAAAGGGAAATTCAATGTGAAAACCGACATTTATTCCATAGGAGAGGTGAAGCAGAGGTACAGTGAAGACCATAAAAAGGTATCATACATTGAACTGGCTGGGAAGGTAGCATTCCTACTCAAAGCTCAGGATGGCCGTTGTGCAGTGCCCAGTATTCAACTCCTAGGATTGTCCATTATTCTTATGTTCTTCAACTGAGGTGGCTCCATCTCTACGTACCCCCTCAACATTCATCGATTCCCTGAACAATTTCTCTGTATTCTTCTTGGCATCACATTCGCAGATGGGACAACACTCGGCTTCGATTCTACCATCACTCTCACCCAGAATAGTCAGAAATCGATCCAAATTGTCAAACAAGGTGAGGAATATCACATACTTGTTGACACACTGTTATTCTCTTCCTTCTTGCTTCATAGCTGGGGCACGACCGTGTGGACTGGCAAAGCCACCATTAACCAAGAAGAGCAAGATGTCATCATTAAAGACTCATGGGTAGACCCATTGCGATACTATACAGAAGGGCGGATTTTGAAGATGTTGGAGAAGGCCAGGGTGAAGGGTGTGCCAATATTAATACACGAACAGCAAGTCCAGACTCCACATCCTATCACGCGAGAGTTCATAAACCATTCAATGCACATTCTTTGTACCATTCTCTGCAGATCTTCTCCAGCCTCGTACTACTTGCATGTCCTGTCACGCCTGGTTTCAAAACTGAGAGGTTATCCCATCTACGACTTCAACTTGCTCACTGAGTTGCTTGTCGGACTCATCAATTGTCTATGTGGTATGTCAGAGCTGTTATCACCTACTACTGCAAACTTATGTCTTGCAGCTCATCATGACGCCATGAGACGGGCACATGTACTTCACTGTGATGTCAGCTTGTTTAACCTGTTGCTCGTTCTGACAATGCACAGCAATGTTGGGGAATGTTTTTTTGATTGAGTGCTCAAAGGACCTGAAAGAGATGTGGTTCAAGCGAAAATCCAGCAACTATTGCATCATGGTCTCCTCGCAGACTAGGGGTATGCTGTCCCCACAGACAATTCTCGACCTGGGAACCCCCCCCAGGGTGACAATACTGGTGCTACTGGGATTTGCATCAGTGGTAAAATAAAACTGGTATCTCGGACTGACTTGAAACACACACACAATATCCTTATCCCTGTGGCCAATGAGCCCATCCCAAATGATACCAGTTCTTCGATCGACACAAGCCCACTTCATCGTACAGTAAGTTTTTAGTTATACATCTATACAGTGTTTCTGATATACACTAGGGTACATGGGCGTGGATGGCTGCAGAGCTCAGTCACATAGGACCTGGCATGCCGGTGGTCCATTGAGCTTACCACAACTTGGAATTGTTCTTCTATATTTTGCTTGCTATCTGTCTCCTATACAACGAACCTTCAAAACTCAAACCTGTGAAAGTACTTTCCCAATGTTTTGAAACCTTCTTCACCATCACAAAGCCCAGCACCCTCAATGTTGTTACTATCCAATCTGATTTTGGTTGGACAACACATATGCTTCCATTTATCTCCTCATATTTTCAACCACTGATTCCCATTCTCGAGAAGATCCAGAGGGAGCTCATCTTACCCATCAAAATGCATGGTGGTAAGCTTCAGGCCAATCTGGATTTCACTTATGATCACTTCATCAATGAAATCGTCATGGTTCTTGTGAAGCTTCTGGGGAGTTCCTGGGTTCTGAAGATACCACTGGAAAATCAAAGGAAAGGTGTTGTACAGGGCGGTAGCATGTCAAGCACTTTCTCACTACCTGTCACTCCCTCATCCACTCCTTCTGCTGGCACGGTCTTGCCTGAAGTTCCACTGCCACGATCACCTATGGTTTGGATGCCAGGTGTGTCATCGATGAGTAGCTCCAAGCGATACACTGAAAATGAGAATGAATTGGGCCCTTGACTCCCAAAGCGACATTCTCATGTTGGAACTGCATCGAATCCGGGCTCCCATGGCATGTCATCAAGTGTGTTAAGCCCTGGTACAAGTTGGGCTGAGATTGATGTTTCTAGTTTATCTTCCTAGACCTGAATCCACTCTACTAGTGTGCTTCCATTATTTATATGTATCCTCGTGTACCATGCCTTGAACTACTGTGTGGTACTTGTCTTACCATGTACCTAGTCATAGCTTGTTGTCCTTTTGTAAATGTAATCATGTACTCAGCCCTCAGTGGCCACCACAGTGTTATTCGTGTCTTGGTAAATCTGTGTCTTGATGTATTTCAGTGTACACCTGTCGCTTGTGCTGGAACAAAACAGAGAAAAATCACCATGCAGTCCCTTGCCTTTCTACCTTTGTACAATGGCCAAATGCAAAATCATCTATGAAAGTGACAATGATAATGTTGAAGTTAGGCCAAAGAAAACTCGTAGGGCGCCAGAGGAGCTCCCAGGTATGTCTGCGACACACCCACCCCATGTTGCTAATTCTAAATCAATTGGGACTGAAGTTGTCGATGATGGGGCTGGAATACCATGCTCTGAGCGCGCCAGAAGAGGCAGTGGAGGTTGATTGGCTGCGATGAAGCAAATTGAATGAATTCAAACAGAACCATCCAAACAGTCTTCGAAAATTGACATTGCTACACAAGGTGAAAATATGAACCCCATGGCACCATCCTCTCAAGATGTCAGTGAATGCAGCTGTCGTACACGGCGAGTAGGTTCTGATGAGGTGGCCGCACCCCAGACCCATGGAGAATTGATCTTCACTCAGTCATCTTCACAACCAGAATTCTTGCAGGCAACACTTGGTCAGCAAGTTGGATTCAGAGTTCTTTGTACTGGATTCCAGGCAGAAATTAACATGCAGGCTCCCCCTCGTGCCCACTTCCATGGACCATCTTCCCAGCCTTTGTCAAAAGGTTCTGGACCGCCATCATCATGGAGTCCCTTGTTGTTTTCAGGCAGGTCCATGGGAACAAGCTTGACTGCCACAATGTCTCGTGCACCATCCATCTGTTCTTCCAAAGGTAAACAATGTCCAATAGCACAGCACAATTTCTCCCCCCAACCTACACTACCTGCGACCTCTTCTGCTCCTCATATCTTGGAGTTCAAACATTCTCAGACAGATGCTTCTTCAAATTATACGAGGTTGCAGCGAACTGCCTCCTTCTACAATGTACCACTTAGCATGAATAAACATGGTCACAGCCTCTCTGCTGCCCCTGACTACAACAATATGGGAGAAATGCAGGTAAGGCTCTACCAGATGACATTACATCTTTCTGGCTAACATATTATATTCCCACTTCTCAAGATTGACGAGACCTCCCCGAGCAAGGATGATAAAATTGTGGAGCAAGCTCTTCATCAAGGAGATCATACATCTTTGAGCGTCTGGAATTCATATCACTAACTTTGTTTTCCCCAGATAGCAAGGATGATCAGTTATCATTGTCACCCCTGTGTAAGGCCTTAAGCATTTAGATGGGGCACTTCTGATTGCATCTCTGCAAAATACTCCCAAAGAAGAGCGCCCACACCTACCAGAGGTACGTTGCATCACATTGGACAACATGTACTAACTGTCATTACCATAGACGATGACAACGGTGCGACCACACAATATCAGCAGAGGCAATCTGCCACTTATCAACACAATGATCAAGCCTCGAGCCAGATGCTGTTGCAGCCCCATAGCAACACTGTGGCCATGAATGGTGAGCATAATCATGTTCCAGGTATGTTACATTGTGCTCAATGACGATGAGACTTACTCCTCTAACTATGAACAACTCTGACGGGACGAATATCGATGGTGAAGCCCCACAAGGCCAACCACATCCATGTCCATGTCCACGTCTGCATGGTGAAATGGCCCCAAGCCTATCATCTTCTCTGCCCGTGCAAGCTCCCGAGAATGTCGAAGCTCTGCAAGGCCAACCACGTCTTCATCCACGTGGTGAAACGTCCCCAAGCCAGTTATCTTCTCTGCTGGTGCAAGCTTCCAAGGACATTGTAGTCGTACACCGCCGACAGAATTGTGCTCCACGCCTGCCAAGCAACTCCCAACTGTTTGTGGCTGGGCAGCAGCAACCTAGGACCACTAACAATCCTACAGGTAATTCAGAAGTTGCGAATGTCGATGGTCAAGGCCATCCTTCCCCCAACCTTCCAGCCAGCATAGTAACTGAATGTGCAGAACTGTGGCAGCTTCAACACTATGACCCACCAACTCATGACGTGATTGAATGCATTAAACAATTTTCGCACTGTGATGCGGCCTCTATTGACCCGTTCCCTGCCCATCCCCTGTTTAACAGCAAAGCAATTGAGTATATCAATGAAGCAATTGCCGAGTGTTGTGCTCGAGGCTTAATCCTTTCAGAAGGTAGTTATCACACATTGATTGTTGTCTCCCCACTAATTGGAGTGTTCAAGCTGGTGGCCAAACAATGCATCAGATATCAGCAGACTTGTATGTACCCTCCACTGTTATCTCCTGCATCATACCCAATGACCTGTTCTATAGTTGTGGGAACACCTCAGTAACTGGCATTCTGCATTGAGGAAAAGGGCCCATACCTTTGTCACCCAACAATACACGTGGAGTCCTGACAATCATCATGAATGAAACGCTGAGATCGCAAAGAACCTGCTTGGTGACCATGGGATATTCTTGAGGGGTGAACCTGACGGTAAGCTAAGCTAAATTGATCTAAGTTCATGTCTGCTGACACCGGTTCCAGGGACATGCCAACAATCTTGCACATCCTGCCATCAAGGGCCTCGTTATTGACTTCTTCTACACCAACCCTTCTTCTGTCGGCAAGCTGTTTCCCAAAGTGTTCACTGGGGAGATTCCAAGAGTCATGGTGGCTCTCGCCACCAGTGCGGTTGGTTTCTCGTTACTATCCAATTCACACACTAATCAACTTGCAGGTCAAAGTCGTTCTAGATGAGATCACTTCGGGCCATGGCGAAGTCAATTTCTGAGTCAGTACCTATTTACCGGTCTACAAGGAAATCCTCGGGTTAATGAGTAAATGTGATGCTAACACCATCCACCATGAGAAGATGAGTGCATTGCGTAAGCAATGGGCACAGCTCGGGAGGTATGTTTTTTTTAAAATCCCTATAATCCCTATATTGTCTTATGATGGTATGTTTTAGCAATGGCATGATTTCCCAGGAAGTGGTTGATGGTGGGTGTGGATTTGATGTCAATCTTGATTAGTGATTGGCTTGAGTTTATCTTATGTCATACCTTGTTGAATGTATGCTTTCCTGTGATTTGGATCAATCTAGCCATGGTGAAAGTAACCCCTGATGGGTCTGATTGGCCTTGTACTCTACTTACTAGAGCATTGTGTCCAGGCTAGTCTAGGATGTGACAGACTGCCTAGTTCTGTCAGTTTGTGAAATGAAGGTTATGTTCCCATTATGCTAGTCTATCAGATACTGTGCCTTGTCTAGTCCAGGATGGAAAAGAATAGGATTAGACTAAGGGCTTCTATCCAGATCTAGACAGTTGGGAACCTTGCTGTAGATTTCTATATGCCTGTTGTGCTAGCCAATACTGTCCAGTCATGTCTAGGAGAGGGTTGGTTTGCTGATGATGTCAGACAGCCTTTCATATGCTGAGGATGACTTGAGTGAAGGGACCCAAACCTGCTGAGGAAAAAAAAATGTTGGCAAGGGGAGCAGGGAAGTAAGAGGCCTAAAATGGCAGTCACTTGATGTCAGTGTTTCTGGCACTTCTAAAGCTCGAAACTCACCATATCATTTTGCAGTTTGTTGCCTTCCTGCATATCTTGGATGCTATGCAAAAGTGGGGTGATCACTCTGTCAGCTCAGCCATTGTGCAAGGTGAAGACGATACCACTCAACAGCCACCACCCAGATGCCGCAAGACTATGAAGCCAAAAGAAAAAGATGTGTTTGATGCTCATCCATCGAAGATGACCAACTGCATACCTAACTCTCAAAAATTGCCGCCATGAAAACCCTATAAGCCAATGTGTAATCCTGTATGGCTCCAAGCTTACCCATTTGCAGATGTCATCAAGGGAATGCCTTGGCTGCAAGGGTTCTATGAAAACACAAAAGAGGGTAATCTCAGTGCCAAGGATCATGACTACTTGGTTGAATTAGCCGCGCATCTCGCAGAAGCATCTGAGTCTGCTGGCGTACCTGTGATGTCACGGCTCTTGATACCACTGCTTGATATTCTGCATGTCAGTTTGTTCGAATAAAATATTACTTGTGATTATCATGCTACAGCAGCTATGCAAGTTGTTACAAACCATCCCTGGTTACTACGACACAGTTAGATAGATCAATACCATCTTGATAGGTGTTCATACCTTTACTAAATCAATTGTTGCCCAGACCTTTGTCCTCTCAGAACTAATCAACACTGTTTTGAGGACAAGCTGTCCAGAAATCCAGGCAAAAGGGACCAGCATCGGAAGTTGTATATCCTCTCCAATATACTCCTCGAGTTCCCATAGATTGATGTTTGCGGCTGAACTAGATAATCCCTGTAAATACCATGTAGATTGTACTTACAACATATCCCAAATATTCTCTCACTCACCCTTCCATGGCTTGAACCATTGTATCCATGCGAACCACATCAATTGATTTGCGTGATGAATATCTTGATCAAATTGGAAGATCTCGAGGATCTCCCCATGCATGTACAAGCCTGATTGCAGGATGTAGACTTTAGCGAGCGAAGACGCCCTCAATCCTACCATCAGAGATGCATAGTACCCTTTTTCACGGATGATGGCATAGTCAAAGAATGTTGCATCACGGCTGAGTGGGATGCTACCAGGAACGGTTGGATGGTTAAACTGGCAGTAGACTGGTGTTTCGGGGAAACTGAATTTCAGTGTCTTGGCAAGGAGGAGGTTTGTATCAATTGACATCCATTTTCGCTCACGTCGTGGACTTAGTGCATACTCTTTATTGCCTAACCAAATTTCATCAAACAGGTATGGTATATCAGTGATGGTAGACTTACCATCTATGTGCTCCTCATCCAGATCCCTTGAAAGCACTGCCAAGCCCACAACCATACCACACTCTTCTGTTGGAGTTCAATCGACATAGTCCGTATTTAGTAGCTTACCTAACACGACCATTATTTTCCGTTCGTACGTAGCATACAACCTCAGTCGACTACCACGTCAACTGAGGTAAGATATCCTTTATACACTCATTACTACTCTTACTTACTACTGTAGACTTATACTCATCTACAGGTAATA
>JBBPJP010000839.1:0-13968 GCA_038088775.1 Boletus barrowsii | reverse complement strand
CAGTTTGCGGTCTGTCAAGACGCGTGAGGGAAGTCGGAGCAACTGGAAAGACTGAGCAAACCTTTGAAGAGAACGAATGATTGTGCGCTTCCTTGATGTTGAACAATACTGTTTTCGCTAAGCTGGAAGAACAGCAGTTTGTCGATGTTCGCAAGATGTAGGTGTCACCATATGGGTTACCTTCGCAGTTCGAAACTAAACTTGAAAACGCCTTCCCGGACCCATCTGCGACAATCGATATGGATAAGCCAAGTGGACGATGGGGGAGGCCTACTTTATATCTACGGCACTGTCTTTTTCTTGGGCCGTTGGCTGGGACAGGTCAGTGGACACGCCACCGTGATCGAGGTTGTACCACCGACCTCACAAGAGAGGTATAGGCTAACGAAATTTCCGCCTTCCGTTCCCGAATTTGCGTAGAACAAGATCTAGACGAGCTGAAGACTGTGATGGTCGGCTGGTAGGGGGAAGAATAGCGCACCTGCCACTGTCCTCCCCCGAACTTGGCTGATTTTGTCACTTTCGACTTGGTCTCTCCTTTGCTGTTCACGCGTTCAACTTAGTAGGGCTGTTTGTGGGCATGGGTTACCTTGCGTCGAACAAGGACTTGAGTCCTCGGAGTGTCCACTCGAAGGTGATGGACGTGCTTTCGTGGGCATCCTGTGTCTTTTCCATGACTTGGTGGTGGAGGAAGAAAGACCAGGGATGAGGGTAGTAGTAAATAGCCCCTGTACATCACGTGCACGCTAGTCGCTACGACTACTGCCACCCGTTACTTGGTGACAATTTAGCGCTAGGCTCAGGTCGCTCTTCTCCACCTCTCGTAGATGTCGTCCGGGGTGCAGACAACCGACGTTCGAATCACAGGTGCGCCCCGATCACTCCTGCTGTGTCCCATCTCTAACCATTTCCAGTTCTCGCCGCCAACTCCCTCGTCAAGCGCGAGGTATTCAGTCTCCCAGATCCTTTTGCCGTCGTTTCCGTCGACGGCGACCAGACATATACCACAAACGCAGTCAAGCGTACCCTTTCTCCAGCCTGGAATCAGCATTTCGACATGTCAGTCTTCTTTTCCGTTCCACCCCACGTTCCCGCGATGCCTTACTACTACCCCACGCAGTTCTGTTCGGCGTTCTTCCACTATATCCATCCAGATATTCGACCAAAAGAGATTCAGAAAGAGGGATCAGGGCTTCCTTGGCCTCGTCAGGCTGAGTGGTGAAGAGGTGCTCGCACACTCAGCAAACGGTCACGGTACCTTCCCCCCCCTCCCTCCATTCCCTTTTCTCATTACCAATACTGCTAGGTCTCATCAGCAGAGATCTCACCCAATCCGCGAGCGGTGCCCAAGTATACGGAAAGCTCCTCTTTTCATTCTCTCTGCCGCATATCGGAGGATCACGGATCCGTGTCGAACAGGCGCCCACTGCCCTTCCTGCTCTACAGCTTCCAGACGCACCTTCTCCCACGTTGAATCACCACAGGAGCTCCCCTTCCCTTCGACCAGAATCGTCACCCCACAGTCCTCACCATTCCAGCATGTCCTCCCTTACTCCTATTGACGGTCCAGCCTCCAATCGGCCACGCACATCTGGAGATCCAACTCTCTCCGCTGCTTCACAGACGTCCCTACTACTCAGAACTCAGTCAAGCGTCCCTGGCAGACTTAGGCCCTCGTCCGTCGACATTCCACATAGTTCGATCTATCGGGATGAATTCGGCCCTCTCCCCCCTGGTTGGGAACGTCGATTCGACGCGAATGGGAGGTCATACTATGTCGATCACAACAATCGTTCTACCACGTGGCACCGTCCTGTCACCCCATCAGAAACTCCATCCTACCGCCCACCGTCCACTTCCCACTCCCAACCTCACCTGCCACCACCTCCAAGTTCCAGCGGAGTTTACGCTGATGTCCCCTTGCCGGAGGGATGGGAAGAACGTCGCACTCCCGAGGGGAGACCATACTTTGTGGATCACCGCACAAGGTCGACGACGTGGAATGATCCGCGATCATCCCAAGTTGTTACTACGTCGGCCTCTGTCGCTGCCAACACCAATCTCGGTCCACTTCCATCTGGATGGGAAATGCGGCTGACGTCGACAGGTCGGGTTTACTTTGTCGACCACAACACGCGCACGACGACATGGGATGATCCACGCCTACCGAGCAACCTAGATTCAAACGCCCCCCAGTATAAGCGCGACTACAGGCGAAAGGTGATCTATTTCCGGAGCCAGCCTTCTATGAGAACGAAGGAAGGCAAATGTGAACTCAGGCTGCGGCGAAGTCGGGTCCTGGAAGACAGTTTCGCCGCGGTTATGAAGATGCGTGGCGATGACATGAAGAAGAGGTTGGTTATCAGGTTCGAAGGTGAAGATGGTCTGGACTACGGAGGAGTGTCTAGGTATGACAGATGATTTATTCTATATTCCCCACTGATTCTCATCAGGGAATGGTTCTTCTTGGTTTCACATGAGATCTTCGATCCATCATACGGGCTCTTTCAATATTCCGCACACGACAATTACACGCTTCAGATCAATTGGATGTCGGGGATTAATCCCGAGCACCTGACTTACTTCAAGTTCATCGGCAGGATCATGGGACTGGCGATATTCCATAGACGGTTCTTGGATGCATACTTCGTTTTGAGCTTTTACAAGACGATCCTAGGCAAAAAAACGTCTCTTTCGGACCTGGAAGCCGTGGATGCAGATCTGCACCGGAGTTTAGTATGGATGCTGTAGGGACCATTCTCTATGCTCATGGAGTTGGCTAATCACAATCATCTGAACATCAGGAAGAACGACATTACTGATATTCTCGACGAGACTTTTTCAGTGACCGAGGACCGCTTCGGAGAAATCATCGAAGCAGAGCTTAAGCCTAACGGAGCCCATATCGCCGTCACCGAAGAGAACAAAAAGGAGTACGTCGAAGCCATCGTTGAGTACCGCACCAAGACTAGAATAAGAGAGCAATCGACTGCACTCTTGAACGGATTCAGAGAGCTTATCCCTTCGGAATTGATTGACGTGTTTGATGAACGAGAGCTAGAACTATTGATCGGTGGCATGTCCGAGATTGACACGTACGTGTCTTGGCAGATTGTAACAAAGCCGGGACGACTGATTCATCTGGTCACAGGGATGATTGGATATCGTACACCGACTACCGTGGATACGAGAAGACAGACCAGGTTATCGAGTGGTTTTGGCAATGCATCCGGAGCTGGCCGACTGAGCGCAAAGCTCGTTTACTGCAGTTTGCAACTGGGACTTCACGAGTTCCTGTCAATGGCTTCAAGGACCTTCAAGGGTCCGATGGCCCCAGGAGATTCACGATCGACAAGTCTGGGGATCCCTCACAGCTACCTCGGAGTCACACATGTTTCAATAGGATTGAGCTGCCCCCTTATGAAGATTACGAGAGTTTGGAGAGGAAACTAACATATGCCATCGAGTAAGTTGCATCTCATTACCCGCACAAGATCGTGTCCTGATTTTCGCAGGGAAACGGAAGGCTTTGGAGTAGAGTGACGGACAATCCTTCGTTTTTGTTCATTATTATCTTCTACGATGTTGTATCTATACCATGTTAGCCTCATTAACACTTTTCCCGCCTATTACTAAGGACAGCAGGCTCTGCATGTAAATAATCGACCCCTTGATCAGAGACTAAAATTCATGCAGTATAATTGGGCCTTGGTTCCGTCCCGCTAAGAGTCCATTTTGTACGAAGACATCATGCGAGTAGAAGACGGATTTCAGTTGGTGCGCTGTCCAGCCCGCATCGTGTATTAGCTATCTGAATGCAACTCCCCCAGACTCATTTCACTGAGCGAAATGCATATCTCGGTGACCCAGTGCTCCCCAACTTACTCAAGAGGGTTTTGCCTTCAAAGTACGAAAACTCTTGTCTGAGCTTTCCCTTGATCACGACTATCCAGGATAGTAAACGAGATCGAACCCGACCTCGTGCGTCTTGGCACAGAAGCTATCACCAGTTAGCGAGTTTCCTCGATGCGAAGAGTGTCAATGTCCTGACGTTTGTTGGAGGCGTCCGTGCAATCAGCGAGCGTGCCACCCCTCCCCGCCTGACCCAGTACAATCATTGGGGACAGCGGATCGATCACCTCGACACCTCGGATGCATGGAAGGAGCTGAAAGCCGTGTTCTTCAAAGAAGGCATTCCCGGCATCTTTTACGAGCGCACGTATGGCGAGTTTAGCAGGATATATGGATTCGCCAAGTTGCACATGCTCGTCGGGGATTCTCATGTGGTGAGCGCCGAGTCGGTCTTATTTGTGCCGTTCGATTGGACTCAATATCAAGGTACTTCAATTAGGTGGGGTGTCCGATATCTATGACGGATGGATGCGCCAGGGGTGAGCTCGGACGCGAGTCGATCTCTTCAAGTCACTGACGAAATATTCCTCGGAACTGGAAGTGCTCGAGCTCATCGGTACATCGGAGATGAAGACTAGGTTGCTTCCTCGTCTCACAAGGTACGCATACTGATCATGGAAGACGGACGGCCCTCATATTGATCAACAGTCGTGATCCATCCTTTGCCTTTACATCAGGACAATGGATGACCGAGGCATGTCCATCCTCCCTTGCATTACAGCGCGTTTCACATGTGAGCTGTAGCGACCAGGGGGGTCGGATGTATCCCTCACTGAAACGATCGCTGTTCCAACTGAGAATTCTGGAGATCACATGTGGCCCGAATACCGATTGGATGGGTTCAAATGGTTCTCGAGTGCTACTGACAGCAATGTATCGGTCGCATTGGCACGCACGGGGGACATCAAAGATGGTTCGCGTTCGCTCTCCCTATTCCTAGTCCCCTTGCGCATACCGCTCGTCCCGCAAGCTGGAGAACCTCTCCCGTCTTCAATTAGCAATGGCATCTATACGCACAGATTGAAGAACAAGATCGGGACGCACATCGTGCCTACCGCTGAGCTCTCGCTGACATCGACGACTGCTTACCTCCTCGGGTCACCCAATCACGGTGTCAAGAATATCCTTCCTGTTCTCTACATCACCCGTATCCATAGCGCGATTTCTGGAACGGGTCACTTGCGCAAGTGTCTTGCGATTGCGACTGCATACTCGAACGTTCGGAGCATCTCGAATGGTCAGCAACTGCTCGCGGAGAATGCGGTGCATGTAGCGCAGCTGGCGTCCATCAGTCTCGTCTACCGTGCCCTGACTCATCTCGTCTTTGGGACGATCTTGTTCATGGGAAGAGTGGAGGCCAATGTCGCAAGCAAGGATGACGAATCACTGCTAAGAATCTTGACAGCTGTAGTCAAAGCGTTTACTGCAGAGAAGGCGGTTGCAGCTATGGAGGAGTGCATGACAGCTCTAGGGGGGATGGGTTATATGGAAGAGGTGGGCATTGGAAGGTAAGCGCCTTTGTCATGCAAGCAGTTGGCGTTACACTTGAATTGTACATGGACAGGTCCATCCGCGATGCTCTAGTGGAGAAGATCTGGGAAGGCACGACCGCCGTACTTGCCTTGGATCTCGTGCGGAGTGCCAACGATCCAACCGCTTTCACGGCGTTCAACAATGTTAGTTCGTCTCCCCGTTCCACCGCAAGATGCCCGAAACTGACCTGTGTCAAAGTGGGGAACTAAGATCCTTGATTCCTGCCCACCAGAACTTGGGAGCAAGGTCCAGGCACCGCTGGAAGCCGTCAAAGCTGCTTTTCAGACGATAGACAAAGTTTATGGACATCCCAAGACAATTTCGCCTCTACTGCCTCGGCCTGCGCTGATGTTAGTGGGTCACGCTGCGTCAGCGGCGATGCTCCTTGAGCATGCAATATGGTCACACAACACGAAGACATCAGATCGGGATGTAGATGTGCAAGTATTTGTGCGTTGGGTGAATGAGGGTGGTTTATCGTCTTCATTCCGGGAAGTGCTTGACATTGCTTCAGGAGACAATGGAGAGCGCATTTCGATGAATGGCTCTCTTGCGTATGGGCCCAGGTTGTAGTAGCACGCGAGTTTATAGTCAATACTAGACTTCGAGATCCAACTTCAGACCGCCGCTAAACCTGCAATCTCGATTTCTCATTTCTTTCGTACACCCACCAACATGGGTAATAGCTTATGATGGGCGATAAGGAACTATGTGGCACCTGATGGAGAACTCAACGAGCAAATCCATGATGGTCGAAGATATGCGCACCCAAGTAGCCCCCGGCCTCCCCATCCACTCCGAGGGGTAAACTGCAACGACAATTCCCGTCCGCCGCGACGTACTTGTATCCGCAGTTCATGCTATAGACACCAGCTTAATACCATCGTGAGCACAATCGTCGATAGCGTACGTTTTCACTATGGCGAACGAGGTCAGCCAAAGGTTCCAGAGACGACGCAGAGAAGGAGGCGGCCGTCAGATGACCAAACTGGATGATGAGGTCTTCGCGGCGGAGCCCCTGTTGTTCATGCGTCAAGAAGGAGCGAGTTGGAAAGAAGAGCGAGCCATACCGCATGCGCAGCGGGACTTCCGGGTGCGACGCCATCCACTTTTGCAAAAGGGGACAGGGTTTCTTCTGTACGCGTACTTGGGGTCGATGACATCTCGACACTGGCAGGCAGTGGGGGTGCAGGAGGCGCGATGGAGGGATCATACACCTGATGCAATGCTTTCTCGATCTCGTCCATGGTGTATTTGAGATCGTTCCTCAACTTGATGATGCGAGTTCGAGCAGAGCGAATGGCATAAATGTCCAGGTCGGCACGCGGAAAGCCCTCAGAATCGACGAAAGGGGTTGTCATATCACAGTTGTTCTCCCTGAGTATAGAGAGCTGGAGGCTGATCTCTGCCTCGATTCCATCTTTGACGTGGACCAGCGCGCGTGCTTTCTCTGACGGTGACTGTGTGGAAGACAACATGAAAAGAGTAGTGAATTACATAACATGTTACAGTAGTCAGACTATCCTCAATGAACATTAATCGCAATGACTTTGCCATCGACAATCTCTGCAGAGTCGAGAATTTTGATCGCCTCCTTTGCAGCCTTGATACCACTCGCCATCATCGCACCAAAAGTGGGCCCCATACGATTCGAACCATCGTGCTCCGACAATTCCATCCCTGCGGACCCAGCTAAGTATCACAGTACGATCTCAACCTTGCAATGCGACTCACCCGTCATGATAAGTCCAGGAGTCACCTCGCGTGTGCCATTGACGACAGCTGGCTCGGCGCGATTCATGTCTAATCCCTTCATGTTACCGAGCTCCTTCAGCAATCCCGCACTGACTAGTCGCTTGGCTGAGAACGCGCCCATTGGGCCATCATGACCGGTTGCAGAGATTACTACAGGTGCGGTGATCGTGTTTGGGTCCATGCAAGATTGCGTATCGTGGTTGAGTGAGACAAGCGTCCAGTTGGTCACAACTCCTGAGACGCGCTGGCGGCCCTGGAAGTCTGTGCGGATGATGAGATCTTCCACTGCGGTTGCGTTCATCATCACGACGTTTGGAAGGGCCAAGACACGAGACAGGATCGTTGAAGTGAAGAGAGCAGCGTGTTTGACAACCACGAAAGCACCTTCGTCTTCATATGGAACTCCAAGAACCTGCAAGAACCTGTCTGCCGGCTTGCGGACGACCTATTGGGATGTAAAGAATTGACCAACGCGAGTCTCTGCAGACACGTATGCTCACCATAGGTGTCATCAGTTGGCCGCCAAGCCAAGCACCACCACCCGGAGCAACGTTGGCTTCCAGGATGGTGACCTTGAGGTCCGGTCGGCTTGTTGCAAGGTGGTAAGCACAAGACAGGCCAGCACTTCCAGCACCAACGATGACTACGTCCGACACAGCTCGTTCGTACATCATGTTGAAGTAGCTGCGTGCAGGCGGGTAAGATGCATAATTTTCGAATGCTGATAGGCAGCGATCTCTACCGTTTGATCATGGCTCTCGAAACTTGGGCCTCCTCGATTGGAGCAAAGCGATAGTTCCCTTCATAGTCCTCGCAGACATCGTACTGGGTCGTCCCTACTACAGTGCTATACTTTTTGGTAGAGTTTATGGGGTGGAGGTCGACAGCGTTAGGGAGGGTTGCTGCGGGTGGAGCCATGGTGGTTTTGAAGCGAGGTCATAACGAACGGTTTTTATCTGTTTTTATCTGTGATCTAGCTGTGTAAGCTGGAGCGATCACACCCCCTGAAGCTTGAAGCTCGAAACGGAAATGGGACCTCACCAGTGTGTTTCGAGTGACTGAGTCCGTACCCGGGCTATCACACTCAGATGCTCATTGAGGCGAGTGATGGTTGCATGACCAAAAGTGAAACACCTCACAAGGTTGATAGTCCTACGAGCGTTAGTTCCATCTTGTTCTTTCGGCCAACGTTACCTGTCCGGAACAACACGGGTAAAGTTGTACGCGACGGTGTAGCAGAGCTCGGCTATTCCATCGGCCGCAGCGTATCCGATGATCATGAGAGCCAACAACAACAAGTCGACAGGGAAACTGCCAGTACCTGTGCAGTGATTTGGCTAGTCCAAATGTAAAGAGGTCCCAGTGTCGATGCCAACAGCGCCGGGGAGACGCATGGTCCGTTCGGGCACTGTCATTTCTCCTTGAGGAGGCAACGTCAGTTGAAAGACCCAGCCCCGCCTTATAAATCCCCCCCGCAACAACCCCGCTGCCGTGTATCCCTCCTTCTCCCATCCACGACGTACACCAGCATGCTGTCTCAAAATTTTATGCTCGAGAAAGACCCACTTTCTCTGGAACGCATCCGATCAGTCCTGGTCCGGCTTGAAGATACCATCATCTTTGATCTAATCGAACGCGCCCAATTCGCCCACAACCCACGGATGTATGTCCACGACGCCTTCCCCGAACTCAAAGAGTTGGGCTTCAACGGCAGCTGGCTCGAGTGGTTTTTGAAAGAGACCGAAACTTTCCACGGTACGTGACCCTTTTTCCCAGCGCTAACCCTCCCTCATCTCCCGCGACGATGACCCACAGCCAAGGCGAGAAGATACACCAGGTATGGCATATTCCCTGTCACCCCGTTTCCCAACCCGGATCACAACGCGCATGCCAGTCCGGACGAATATCCGTTCACGACCGACCTTCCCGACCCCGTTCTGAAACCGCTCACCTTCCCAACCATCCTTTATCCAAACGATATCAACGTCAACCCCGCCATACTTGCATTTTACACGCGCGACATCGTCCCGCGCATCACGAGACGTGCCACGCTCGCCCTCTTTGCATCCAAACGACCACATGGCATCACCCATGACGACGCAGACGAGGACGATGGCAACTATGGCAGTGCTGCCACCATCGACGTCGAGGTTCTGCAAGCTGTCAGCAAGCGTGTCCATTACGGTATCTCCCCCAAGCCTTGCGTTGTCCTCACGAGAAAAAGGTGACTGATCCGTCATTTAGGGAAATTCGTGTCGGAATCGAAATTCTCTGCTGACCCTGCCGCATTCGTTCCTCACATTCTCGAGCCAAACAGGCAGGCACTTGAAGCGTTGATAACGAAACCAGAGGTGGAGCGCAAGCTCCTCTTGCGTCTACGCAAAAAGGCCTCCACATATGCACAGGACCTCAATCCCGATGGCGATGCAATCACAAATTCCAATGTGAATGGCACTGCCAAGATAGATGTAGATGGGGTCGTTGAGCTCTACGAAAATTATATTATACCCCTTACCAAGGAAGTCGAGGTACGTCGAGGTCCATCGGTTACATGATCACATCATTAATTGGCGTCCCCAAGGTCGATTACCTCTTACATCGATTGGATGGCATGTCAGACGAAGAAATCGACAGACTTGCTGGCCGTTGTACATGAGACACGTCTGATAGATCTGCTGTACAGACCTCGTGCTTTCTTGCGCTTTTCGTGAATATAGAGTTCCTTGCTCGAAATAAGACTCTCGGAAGCAAGATGTATCAAGCGAACGTGTTACAAGTACGCGAGTCGGTATGCAATCCAATACGCAGGAGTGAAGCAAGAAACAACATGGCTCTTCGCTGTGCCAGCCGGGTGCACCGGTATCATCACATATAGGCTGTAATAAACAAAAAGGCAAGGCATCAAAATCAAAAAAGCAGTAACTTTCGAAAAGGGATACACTAAAGGAGAAAGAAGAGGTGATAAGCAAGAACACAACAGTTCAGGAGGAGACACTAAATATATGCTACAACCCGAGATCTGGGTGGGTGCATCAACACGCATTTCCCGTCAGGACTGCACGGAGCAACCCACCTTCAAAAAGGCGTTTCGCTTCCTCAGGTCCTATGGTCCGAGTGGCACGTTTTGCAAGAAGCTTCTCAGTTCTGTATTTCTCGTACAGAACCTCACGGGTATGGGCCTTGAGAACCTGCCATTTAAATCGAGGGCATCAGCATTATATCCTTGAATGGCAGCACCCACGTAAAATGCACCACACTGACCTTCATGTGCGTTAGCAGGATAGCCGTTCGAAGCGCTGCGAAATCGCAGTGTTCAGGGTTTAGTACGTCAACAGTCCCCCATCGGAACTTCCTCGTAAACGCGCCTCTGAGACTCTCTGGTGGTGTAAATATAGTTGATTTGCGAGATGCCAGGGAGACGTCTGGTTCGACAGGGCTCGATGCTCCTTCCGAGTCCTCATGGGTGTGCAAAGACATTGAATCAGCAGTGGCACGACGCAGCCTCTCAGGCTCTGGAGCGATGAGGGCGAATGGAAGCAAGGTGTCGAGGTTAACCTTTGTCACTGTCCGGGCTGAGAAGCGGATGTTTGCGACAGTGTCTTCCTCGGTCTCGTCAGGGTACTGGGGCTCCCTTTCGTCTTGCGCGATAGACGAGAGGTCCCGACGTGATCGGGAGCGGGAGCGGGCCGCGCGAGTCCCCTTCAGTGTGATCACGGTGCGAGAAACTCTATCCTTCTCGGTGTCATCATCAGTGACGCCGTGGGTGTTGCCATTCTCAGTGTGGTGAGATGCCCCATTGACCCCATTGTGCAAACCGTTCGTAGGCCCTTCTTGGGGGGTTGTCTGTGGATGGGTTTCCTCCCTGGGTTTTGGGGCGGAAAACACGCCGAAACCTAAACCAGCATGTCGTAACCCTTCGCGTACAGCCATCTTTACTGCGGACAGGCTTTCGTCCGTGAGGGAATCCGCTTTGGCAATGACAGGAAGCACATTGACGCGGGGTGAGAGGCGACCGATCACACGCAGTTCGGCGGGTGACATCATAATAGTACCCGAATACTCGTCGGCCTGATTGACTGCCTGAGATAAAACAACCGTGCTCTCGGAAACGGACCTCTCGTGTACGAATTGTCCACGAGTAACGCTCCTTGTCAGTGTAGGGTCAATCATGAAGATACATCTAGGGATGGTCAGGCGTGGATGCCAAGAAGGAGCGAGCAGTGTCTCTTACAAGTGCACATGTTGATCCCCTCTGCTCTGCCTCATCACTTTGGATTCCTAAACAGGGGCTTAGACTGAGGGTAACGACAGTTCAAGCGCACGAACCTCGTTCATGGTGGCAGCATATTGTTCGTCAATATATCTGATGATATTGGTAACTTGACGTTCGACGCTCAGCTCTTTCCCCGGGGAGAAATCTAGGCCCGGAGTATCAATGACCGTCAGGTGTATGCGGTCATACCGGGATTCGCATATTTCAATACATGCAGTGTTGATGGTCTGCGTGTGCTTGAGCCCGCCTTTCAAGAAACGATCTAGAACAGCACGCTGGTCTCCGGTAGCAGCGGGGGAAAGGTCGGCCGTGTCCAGCAAGAGGCGCAAAAGCGACGTTTTGCCAGTACCATGGGCACCGACGACCTGACATGCGTTAGAGCAACGAAATGCGCTTAAGAGAGAGGACGAACCATAAGGTTGAAGGCTGGTGGGGTACGGCCCCTGCGTTGAGTCCGGCGCGTCGTAGTGCCAGCACTGGATGGACTTCTCCACGTCTCGAAGGCAGAGGGGGGATGAGTCGACATGTACAACGAAGAAATTTTGTTGGGTTTCGCATTTGGTGTCTCGGGTGATTGATCTGAGTGGGCCCGAAATGGTTTATGGAAAGGAATGGGGGCATGGTCGAATGAGTGGAGAGAGCTTTTGACCGCACCTTGGTATGGGTGAGGATCCGGAGCTGAGGGTGTTTCGCGCAGGACTGAGACATCGACGAGGTTTTCTGGCCACGGAATGCCTTGGGGGTTGAGTTCTGGCAGCGACGGTGATGTTTTCAGCGGGGAAGCGTCGCTGTTGGTGCTGTTGGCTCTGGGCCGTTTCCGGAACGAAAACATGGCCTGGTCAAAATGAACAAGAACGAAGGGAACAGGTAAAGAGCGTCGGCCAGCTGCTGTTGGGTTGATGCGATGTACGAAGGAGAAGGCCGCTTTCAAAACACGCAAAGCGGACAAAGGGCGAACATACAAAAATTAAGGAACACCTTTCGACATGGCAACGGACCTCACTTATGCAACCAAAACACCCCCCCGTCTTGTATACTTTCATTTTTCCAAACATACATACAGAAGATAGTCGATAGCTGTGGCCAAAGATAAAAGGACAGTGAAAACAAAGATGAGCCGCTTCAGAACCAGAGACGGAAAGATACAGTACAAGGCGGTCCGACTGCGAGAAAGAGATAACCCAAAACGACGATTCGACGACTTCCGAGTGATGTGTGCAAGCTTCCACAGAGCGAGCGCGAACGAATCAATGCTTCTACAGTCCATACCTGGATGGAAGATACGACGTGGGATGATGTATGGGGGTGATAAGACTCGCGGGGTAGCCAGGACCTCCGGAAAATGTGTGATAAAAGCATTCTTTCAAGGTATTAGGTGACCGATGGATTCGTCCACTCTCATCCTCTTTTGGATCTGGGATGGCTCGATGTCGTCAATTTTTCTTTTCAACTCAACATCCATGGACTCTCCAGGCGTGTCCTCCAAAGGAGTGCCGTTCTGATAACGCACATCACCAACGACGGTAGAAGACGGGGGTGACCGGGTGGGAGGAGAATGTACTGAAAGTGGCGCGGCAGTTGGTGGGCCTTTTGATGACAGGGAGGCGCGTCGGCCACCCTTTTTGTTCGCGCCATTGTTGTTGGTGTCATGGTTGTAGTTGCAAGGAAGCGAACGCCGTGCACAGCTCGAACACGCTGGATGAGCACCATCGCATTTGGTTTTTCGAGCTACAAGTGTCGTCAGCTCACGCATGCTCGACACTGTCGGACATCTCACCTCGGCAGAAGTTACAGGCAACTACTTTGGGTCCCGCGCTCGTGGTTTGACGAGGGGTCCTTCCTGGCACGGTCGACGCACGCTTTCTTTGAGCAGCTTGCTGCTCTGAAGCCGGTCT
The DNA here is from genome assembly GCA_038088775.1 of Boletus barrowsii. Lineage (NCBI taxonomy): Eukaryota > Fungi > Basidiomycota > Agaricomycetes > Boletales > Boletaceae > Boletus > Boletus barrowsii. Next base: position 600 of record JBBPJP010000839.1, on the reverse strand, counting down.
GATCGGCGGGAGCGGGGGCGCCGTCATCGTTGCTGCCGGCGAACTTTCAGGAAGCGCAAGGGTGGCGATATGCGGCAGTTCGTTATCTTTGAATAGGGGTCGTCCGTCGGGGGCAGGGAGTCCAGAAGGGTTGTGTTTCGGCCGGACAACCGGCGTAATGGTGGGAAGTGGTTCCCGAGGCTCGGACGGTCCAGCCACTGCCTGTGGGAAGCCCTCCAGAACCGGACGCTTCTCGACGTTGGAGCTCCTCCGCGACAACGGTTGGGAAGGCATCTCAGGGGAGACCGACGGATCATGCTCATCCGCCGATCTCTCCTCCGCACTGCCTTCAGACTCGCTCTCGTCTTCCTTGCGTCTGTGAGAGTTGCGTCGCTTGCTGGTCTGCGGCATATAATCACAGGGATTAGACCGCTTGAGACACTGGCCGCAGGCAGGACGTCCGCCGTCGCATTTGAGTTTACGGGCTGTGATACGATCGGTTCAGTCCCAGTCATGTCATAAAAGAGCTTCTACGACCCACAGCGGCAAAAATTGCATGCAACGGTGATTTTCTTCGTCCTTAGTTTTGAAGATCCTGGTCAAGGTACTTAAATGCGTCGT
>JBBPJP010000838.1:0-13969 GCA_038088775.1 Boletus barrowsii | reverse complement strand
CAAGGTACTAAGGGAAATTGAGAAAAACAGAGACAGTCAACTCCATTCCCCACCTCTGGTCACTATAACAAGGACTTCACATTGTTGCCCTTGCTGGCGGTTGGCACCTCAGCCAACCCCATAGACGCTGACTGCTTCCCTACTCCCACTCCTCCTCCTCATTCCTCCTTGGTTTGCTGCTATACCTGCAATGAATGCGGCCACCTACATGCTAACTGCGCCCATTATGAATGTCCACTCTGCCACACTACCGCTCCCAGCCACATCCAGGCCTTCTGTCCACAATGTCGCTGTTTCCTTTGCAGAGAAATGGGACACTCTGACGAGTTTTGCCCTACCTGCCGCAACCCCCTTGGACGACTATGACCCAATGGACTACGAAGTCAATGAGGGAGACAAGGTAGATTAGAGGTCTCATGGGTGCTTCGACCATAGGAAGGGGGTAATGTTATGGTCTACAGAGGGGGTACCTTTTTTTTGTTCACTTTTTGTTCACTTCATCTCTACAGACTCGTTCTCTCACCATACACAGTTGTATTTATAGCAGAGTCGTCCTCTGCATTACCAGATACATTTCCTGATTTCTTTCTCTTTATATCTCACACGGCACCCTGTGATACCATATTTAGACTCTTCTTCCTGATTCACCACAGTCATCTTATTCAGACTTCATTGCCTGCAGCATAGCCTCCCTTTTGATGCTGTGCATCTATGACTCATCCTAACTCTATATGCTATGCATCGAGTCATACTTAGATGGAGGCGGAATCCCTTTGGGCTCCCACTCCTTTATTTCCTTTCTCATCCCTTGCATGGACCAGGGGTCTACCATATATATAGTCTCATACTTTCTTGCCTGTACTTTCCCCTAAGCTAGTTCTATGCAATATCAGCATCAGTTTCTAGTGACCTTCGAGTCTAGAGAGCCTCTTCAGGTACCTAGATAGAAGAGACCTGCCAAGTCTTCACATTATCTCAAAGATTGGCCTTAGTCCTTCAGGGATCCTCATACAACTTGTCATCCTTCACTCCGTCAGGCTAGACATCTTCGCCCCGTATCACAGCATGCCATGTCACTACTATGCTGTGCATTACACCTATAAGGCGCTTTGCAATTTCAATGTTTTGCTCATGGTAGTTTTGTGGAACCCATTGGTACCGTTGCATGACAAATATGTGAGCTTTTTTCCTCAATGCTGATCACCAGTTACCAAGGTCCTCCCAAAGCTAATGTACATGGCATATTGTCAGTATTTGCATTGTGAGCAGCTGGGAAAGCAGTACATACATCAGCAAACCACTGAGTTACTGGGCAGGACTGTACATCATATTACAGCACTTGATAGTTGTGATAGCACTACAGATAGATCCCCCCCTGTGCAGTCAAGCCATAGTGCTATCTAATCACTATACAGCATGTGACACATGTGACAGCTGCACAGCACTAAATTTCAATGTCCCTTGACAGTGGCTAAGTGTTTGGGCACTGTACAGTCATGCAATAGTCTCAACTCTATACTGATCTGTACACCATACAATGTTTTCTGCTCTGGACAAATCTAGACAGTTGTCCATACTGACATGTCAACAGTCCTTGGTCAGACCAAACTGGTTTGCTTGTACTATAATACAATACCATCACAACCAAGAAAATTCATTGCATATGTATGATGCAACACAAGACAGCTTAGCGACAGGACACAACAGGACAGGCAAACACCATGACAGAACATGACAGGCCAGGACACAACAGACTGAACAGGACCCAGCTAGAACGTTCACCATTATATCAATCGAGGACAACTGCAAATTCCTTACGAGTGGTTGGTCCTGGTTTAAGCTTCTTGGAGTACCCAGTTCTAGTGTATGGTAATTCACGATTAGTACAGTATATAATAATGGAAACAGTAAATACTCACATTCTGGTCCATACCCACTCATGAAGCATCTGATCCAGCTTCGGACCATGGTAATCATGGGCCAATACCATTTCCATTTGCTCAGTGAGTTTGATGTATGCCAATTGGGTACTCTGAGAGTTGAGGTTGGCACTCTTCTCATCAATGAAGCCATGGGCTCTGAACTGGCAAAGGAGATTGTGTACCTGTTGACATACAGATATCCAGAGTGATTGCAAGATGTCAAAAGGGGGCTTACCATTGCAGCAACAAGCAACAATGCTTGATATGGGACGATGTCTTGGAATTCCGGAAACTGGCAGAGAGATTTCGACGAGTTGTTATAGTAGAAGTTGAGCACAGTTTCCTTGAGAACCTTGTGAGCGAAGTTACTTGTCTTACCCTACATTTCCACATCAGTAGAGAACAATACAAATGCAATGAGACAGATGGCATACATTTTGATTGGGCTCTCCATGCAGGTATGACAAAGTCAAGAGGATGTCATCTACCTTGGTCATCACTACTGCGAACCGCTCTTCGTCAGTCCTTGCATTGGATGGTGGAAATAGATCATAGCCATGGCATATGAACTTCATGGCTGCTTTGTTGACATCACTATGGAATGTCTGCATACAACACCTCCTGCAACCACAATAAATAGACAGTAAAGTTGGCAACAGATCAATGAAGGCTTATGTACAACTGAGACATTGTTATAGTCTATGAAGGGGGTACTCATTTTTCTTTACACTTTGTCCTTGACTCTCTTGCTCGCCTTCTTAGTCTCACTCTCTCATCATTGTACACAGTTGTATTTGTAGTGGAGTCGTCCTCCACACTGCTTAGATGTGTTCCCTCAATCTACTTCTCCTTATGTCTCACACGGCGCCCCACCTATACCTTACTTAGACTTTCATTCCACTTCCGTCCACAGTCACTTCTTTCAGACTTCTCAACTGTGGACTATGCTTTACTGTGCATACTGTGTACTGTGCATCTCTGACTTGGTCTGACTCGCATTGCTGCGCATCGAGTCATATGTACTACGGAGATGGCATCCCTTTGGGCTCCCGCTCCTCTATTCCCTTATTTATCTTTCCGCAGCACTTGGGGCCTACCGTATATATAGTCGTGTACTTTCCCACTGTATTTTCCCTAAGCTAGTTCTACGCAATATCAGCATTATTTCTAGTCACCTCTGAGTCCCTAGTGAGCACCTTGTCATACCTAGGATAGGAGAGACCAGCTTAGGCTTCACATCGTCTCAAAGCTCAGCACCATCCTCTAGTGTTCTCTCATAACCTTTCACTTGTTGAATCCTCGACGCTACGCTTCTTCGACCAGTAACCTCGCACACTACGACAAGACTACGCTGTGCATTACAGACATAGCAAAAAGCAATCACATATAAGTGCAGTGGGCAACATAAATGCAGATGATGGCAATGAAATAATGAGATGATGATAGTACTAGGAGTGCTGCTGCCTTGACTCATTGTCATATCCCTAAAATTTGACCAAATCCAACTCCAGCCAACTCCATATAATTCTTGTGCCAGATATATTGGACATCCACAGAGATTGAACTCCAGACTTCATACCATTTTGTATCTCCTTTTGTACTAGTCTCTTCTTGTTACTCTACATTACAGTTTGTACTACCTCTCTGGCTTTCCGTATTCCTCCATCCTCTGTCTTACTCATCTTCTTGCTCATCCTATGTACATTCCCTTTGCATAGATACTCTTTACTCTTCTTGGTCCAGAGTTCTACCTGACCTCTAGTATATAAACCCACCTGCACTTTCCTGTAGTTTCCTCCTCTTCAAGTCTAATTCCCTATCCCTCTACTTCTCTAGCTCTCTCTATTATCCCCTTCCCTCCAAATATGTACAAGGACACAAGAATTAACAAGAGCACAACACATAAGTCCTGTGTCAATGTTCTCAATATCTTTAACCTCCAATCTCTATACCTCTATTAACATTCTGTCGAACCTCTAACAATATATCCTTCATCCATTTTGGACCTCTGCCAAACTTAACCCAGAGGACCCATACTTGACAGTATATTCGTAATCAAGCTTGTCAAATTCCTTACTTTCTATTATGACTACCCATACCTCTCGACCCTCACACTCCAATATACTGCAGACTGCCTTTGGCAGCTTGTGTACTGTATCTAGAGAATTCATCAGCCTCACCCAGCATCCCCTTGATGGTACACTTGTTCACTCCTCTTCACACTTACTCCACTTCTGGAGGACTATTTCTTCAATGGTCCTTGATTCTAGGTTTTACTGGAAAATTAAGAAGACTTCTGGGGCACTGATCACCCTGGAAGTAGCAGAGCAGCAGGTGGTGGTGGTGGTAGTGGTGATGATGACCCTGACCCCTTAGATAATGGCTCATTCACAACATCAACTCTGGACACTGAACATCTCTTCAGAGGTAACCCCTGAGATGATGACGAACTAAATAACATTCCCTTGGCTTTCAAGCCATTTACCCAACTTGCAACCACCATCACATGACCCAACAGGCTCTCCATTGCAAGAGTTCCTCTAGTGACATGAAGACCAAGGTCTAAGAACTGGACACCTTCAACAGGTCTAACCCAAAGAAACTCTGTTTCTTTCTTATGCAATGTGAAATCAATTTCTAGGCCAACAAGAAATCCTTCAGAATGGATCAAAACAAAGTCACTTTTTCCCAATCCTATCTCAAAGGAATGGTATTCAACTACTTCAAGTCAAACTTGCTTGGAGCTGGCACTCTAGTAAACCATCCTCTCTGGATGGATGATTGACAATGGTTTCTATATGAATTTCAGACCAACTTTAGACCTCACAACCCTGTCACTGAGGCAGAAGCTCACCTCAAGCAACTGCATATGAAAGACACTCAGCACATCTCCAAATACATTATCAAGTGGAATTGTCTCACAAACCAAGTCTAAGAATGGGAACCTAGTACACTTTGCCAGAGTTTCTATAATGGACTTCTGGATCACATCAAGGATGAGATTGCTTGCCATGGCAAATCCAACAACATCCATGACATGCATACTTAAGCCCAACAGATCAACCAGAGATACTGGGAGCACAAACGGCGTGGTGGAACTGTTTTGTTTGGGCTACCCAGTTCCGCAGCAAGAACTGTGGGCCAGCATGTTCAGAGAGGTAGAGGAAAGTCGAGACAGGCAACTCCGCTCCCCACCTCCGGCAGATATAACAAGGACTTCACGATGACGCCCTTGCCGTCGTTCGGCTCCTCTTCCAACCCCATCGATGTAGACCTCTTACCCTCTCTCCCGCCGACTCCCGCTCGCCCAGCTCATCCCACCTTAGCCTGTTGTTTCACATGTAACCAACGAGGCCACATCCGCGCAGACTGTCCACATTATGAATGTCTCCTCTGCCGCATCACCACACCCGGGCATATCCAAGCCTGGTGTCCGCGTCATATCTGTCTCCTTTGTGGGGAACTGGGCCACTCAGATGAGTTTTGCTCATTTTGCCACAATCCTCTAGACAATTTCGACCCCACGGACTACGAGATCAACAAAGGGGATGAAGTGGACTAATAGTCTTGCAGGTGCTTCGACCGTACGAAGGGGGTAATGTTACGGTCTACGAAGGGGGTACTCATTTTTCCACTATTTTTCCTTGACTCTTTCATTCGTCTTTCCTAGTCTCACTCTCTCATCATCGTACATGGTTGTATTCGTAGTGGAGTCGTCCTCCACACTACCAGATATGTTCTCTCGATCTGTTTCTCTTTACGTCTCACACGGCACCCCGCCTATACCTTATTTAGACTTTCTTTCCGCTTCCGTCCGCAGTCGCTTCATTCAGACTTCTCACTGCGGACTACGCTTTACTGTGCATACTGCGTACTGCACATCGAGTCATATGTACTACAGAGACGGCATCCCTTTGGGCTCCTGCTCCTTTATTCCCTTATTTATCTTTCCGCAGCACTTGGGGCCTACCATATATATAGTTGTACTTTCCCTCTGTATTTTCCCTCTAAGCTAGTTCTACGCAATATAGCATTATTCTAGTGACCTTCAAGTCTAGTGAGCCTCTTCAGGTACCTAGATAGAAGAGACCCGTCGAGTCTTCGCATCATCTCAAAGATAGACCCAAACTCTCAGAGATACTCGTCCCTCGTCTCTCTTTTGTTCTACATTCTTTGACCCGTATTGCAGCATGCTCCGTCACTACTACGCTGTGGGTTACACTTGACTTACTGCATGTCAGAGCTTACTAGTGGCTAGTAAGGCAACATTTAGGTAGTTGATCTTATGCTGTTCAGAGTTGACTAGTTAACTAATAAAGAAACCTCAGGAATTACCTAGTAGCAATACATCTCAAGTCTGTCACTGCTGACCTTCCATCAATACATGACATCTCCACTTACATGCACAATGCCTTCATCAAGTTTATTGACACACTCAAGACACAAATTTAGGTTATAGCACTTTTCATTGCTCTTTGTTGTTCTTTGTTCTAAAAGATTTTCAAGGCACCTACTACAGCTTGCATCTCTACCACTATGGATCTCTGGTCAGTGAACCAAACAAAGACATCATTCATGGGAATGATGGCACACTGGATTGAACAGAAAACTCCCACCTCCTGGTCGTTGTGTCATAAGGTCATTGCCTTCAAGACCATTATAGAAACCCATAGTGGAGACAATCTCAGGTGCTACTTCATCTCCTTGTGCAAGTAGGCAGGTACAGTCAATACAAACGATTTAAATGTGTTACGATCTACAGAGGGGATACACTTTTTCTTTTCACTTTTCATTCACTTGTCTTCAGACTCATTCTCTTACCATATGTGGTTGTATTCATAAGCAGAGTTGTCCTCTGCATTACCAGATACATTTCTTGATCTCTCTCTCTTTATGTCTCACATGGCACCCTGCCTATACCATACTTAGACTTCCTTTCCTGATCCGCCACAGCCCCCTTATTCAGACTTCATCACCTGTGGCATAGCCTTTACTGTGCATACTGCGTACTGCGCATCTATGACTCATCCTGACTCCATATGCTGTGCATCAAGTCATACTTAGATGGAGATGGAATCCCTTTGGGCTCCCGCTCCTTTATTTCCTTTCTTATCTCTCGCACGGACCAGGGGCCTACCGTATATATAGTCTCATACTTCTCGCCTGTATTTCCCCTTAAGCTAGTTCTACGCAATATAGCGTTATTCTAGTGACCTTCGAGTCTAGTGAGCCTCTTCAGGTACCTAGATAGAAGAGACCCACCAAGTCTTTGCATCGTCTCGAAGATAGGCCTCAGACCTCAGAGATCCTCGTCCCTCTTCACTCTTTCGTACTACGTTCTTCGACCCATATCGCAGCACGCTCCGTTACCGCTACGCTGTGCGTTACAAGTTCATGACACCTGCACTGGTCAGAGGATCACCATTGGCAATACAGGATTCCTTGGTATCGAAATGTATGAAGGTGATGTACATTCTTGGATTGCTCTACACTGTACTAACACGAACTTTGATCTGAAGCTGACTCACAACTCACCTCAAGAAGAGTTGACGGATGCCGAGCAAATAGAGTTTGAAATGGAGGATACACAGTTGGTTCTTGAGGTTGCAAAGTCCCGCTGTGCCGTCTGTCAGCTCCAGCAAGAACTTGCTGAGGCCAAGAGTGAGGAAAACTACACTCTCTGCAATCTGTACAGGCACCATGCCAAGGAGGCTAGGAAGTTACTGGCAAGTGCTGAGTACAATGTTGGCTACATTCACAATTCATTGTGCAATGCTGGTCTTATGCACAGGCAGGTCTTGGATGGTCCACGGGTCCTGAAACACCGCTGCCTATCTCCTTCCACTCAAACTAGTGGCAGCCCCATTGACAGCGGCATTGTGAACGACTGTCAATGTACGTAAATAGTTTTATGTCTTGATTGATGCTTACATCATATTTTAAGCAGATCATTCAGGCTCTCTGTAGATGTAATCATATGACTGTTGTTGCACTGGCATGTTGTGTCTTGCTCGCTCTTTATATGTATCTCCGTGCCATACTGTCATATTGTATCTGTGTGTGCACTCTGCAATACCAATAGCTTCTGTGATACTGTCTATTCATATGTAACTAGTGTACTGTGAGCTCTGTGAGCTCCTGTGGGCTCAAAACACTATGCAATATGTATGTCTGTGATTGATGTGAGCATTGGCGGGTCTGTATTACCATACATGTGTAGTGTGTGAAGTGATGTAATGTGATGTAATGTGATGGGTCGCTGTCATGCCATGTGACTGATATCCTGTACAAGTGAAGCGAACCCTTCAGATGTGCGCAATGAAATTCATGATTAAATGCTTTAATTTACAGTAGAAGTTTCTTGTAGACTACATTAGCGCACGTCTTTTCTTCATTTGATTCGGAATTGGGTGGAAGGAAATTCCCTTGTGCATAACAGAGCCATAGTGTGGGTACATTGTCATACATGGGACAGGGCAGTGTACAGCTGTCCATGTGCAAAAGGATCAATGCGTAGATCGAGAACAGACTGGTCAAGTGTTAGACCTTGACAGCCATTGAAAGTGGTGGCGTACACGAGACGGAGAGGAAATTGTTTGCGAGTTACAGTCCAATCAGAACCCACAGGGGAGAAATTGAAGGAAATGTGTGGGATACAATGTGTACTGAGATTTGGATCCTCTGGAAACTGCACTTTGACAAATTGATGATGTACTGCAGTCACACACGCGAGCATTGTGTACTAAACCCTTTTCGACCAATAGATTTCGTTGAAGTGCACAAATGGCATTCTCTTTGATGTTCAGTTAATGAGGGGGCACCCCTGGGTGGCGAAGCATAGCAAGATAGTCGGGAGTGAGTTGTGGAGCGTCATTAGGAACATTGTCAGCCTCCTTCAGTGCATCGGAACTGTATAGGTAATCTGTGTTTTGCATTAGAGAAGATCAAGCTCTTTCAACCTTTGAAGTTGCATACGAAAATCTCCAGGAAGCTTATCTAATATCTTGTCATTGAACATGTCAATGAACACGTTTCGAGGAGAAAGAAATGCATGCTTGAGTGATAGTGTAGGATTGTGCAGTACATCAGGTGGAAAGAGAAAGTTGACTGCATCTTCAATGTCAGTTGTTGATTGCACATAAGGAAGGGTACGTTGAGACCCAGAGTGGTCTTCACCAACATCATCAATGAAGTGCATGAATTCGGGATCAGACATTGTTCGAATTGCGTCCACCAGCATGTAAACCCGTATTTTTGGCCACAACCGAGAAATTTTGATTGAAGCCGCAAGTGTAGCCATTTTGCCACAGTCTGGAATGATAGGAGCAACCTGTCGAAAGTCACCACTGCCAATCAAAATTTTTCCACCAAACGGAAGGTTGAAATGTTGTGTGATACAGCAACAGAGTGAGTCTACACTATCCCAAGCAGCTTTGTTTGCCATCGGCAATTCATCCCAGATTATTGCACTTGCTTCTTGAATGAAATCAGCATGAGCAGAATGCAGTGGAATCTTGGACTGTAGATCCACATCGTCATCTGTGACTGGGATCCCAAACATCCAGTGGGCAGTTCGTCCTCTGTGATATGCAATTGCAGATAGCGCACTGGTTCTGACAACCAGTACGATATGGAAATCTGCATGTAGAGTTGCAAGAATGGTTTGGATGAGAAACATTTTACCTCTTCCAGGATGACCCTCGACAAACGACATGGAGTGTAGGGGATTATTTGCATGGAATGAACACATGATGGCATGATATGCCTTGCATTGTTCGTGCGTGAGAAGAGCTTGGTGGTGTTCAGCTTCGCCGGTAAAAAGATGATGATTTTCTCGTAAGTCAGACAAATCCTCCATAATTTTGGTTGTTCGCAAGTGGGGGACAGGTAACCCAAAGTCTTGCATCTTTCTACCTGACAGTAAGAGGAAGTGTGTGATGGTCTCCAGAGTTTTTTGTAGCCCTTGTTCGTCATTTTGGTAGTGAATGATGTAGTCAACACTCATCTGTTGTGCGAATGCTTCCCATAGTGGCATGGCTGGATATCCTTCCTGAATGAGGAGAAAGAAGAGGAAACATAGTTGACCCAGTGTACGATGTCAATCCACAGCCTCTTGTAATGTGAACTGCCCCTCATTTTCATCAGTGAGCAGACCACACTCTTTTGCTGCTTCGTGAAATGAGCGGAAAAGGACTCCATCGATGGTATGAAGATCAGTGAAGGAGATTGCGGGTTGATGAAGAAGAAGTGCATGAACATAGAATAGTTCACCTCAATTGGGTAAGATGGTGGAGACGTGAACCACTTTTTGACCCTGTGCAACTCTACAGGAAGCTTTCTTTCGTGTGACTCCTGGTGCTTCTTGTTCTAGAAAGTCACGATTGGTCAGAATGACATTGTCATCGAAAGCGTAGAGGATGAATTGTTCGAAGTATTCTTCGTATCGTAGTTCTGCAAGAGCAGGTGAACGGAGAAAGTAACGATCAAGAAGGGAAGTAGAAGACCGCTGTCCAGCTACACAATGAAACTGGGGTGTGTTTTCTCCAGGAAGATGAACTGGGAGACATTCCACTGAAGGCTCTTTGCGAGTGATGTCATAATCCAAGATGCGCCACGCACTCTTGGGTGCAGACAGATATTGAGCTTTTTAAAAATCCTGGATTTTGTTTGGAGGGGGTGCATGCTGTGGACTGTTGACATCGTCTGTGAGTGTGAAGAATGTGGAGTTGAGACCTTTGTACAGATTTTGTACAGGTAGCTGAATACTCTCGCAGTGTAAGCGACTTCAAAGTGAAAGTGACAATCGGCAATGTTTAGCAATGCGGGACAGTGAGGGACAACCCAAATGTCTTCTTGTTCACGTTGATGCCATTGAACATGACCAAATTCATCGATGGAAGTAGTAGCAGTAATCGCATGAGGAAAGTTGTAGATGCAATGACCGTTTCGATTGCAATGACTACCAGCATGGGACAGGTGATTTTCATGATGAATCATGAATTTCTGAACTTTTTCACGCAGCAGAGAATCATCGTGAGGCAACTCTGCAGAAATTATGGAGTCAATCACTTCGAAGGGGGGCTCTGGGTCCACCTGGAAGAACAAATGTCAATGATGACGAATGAAAGGAAGCAGGAGAGAGAAAACGGTTACCTTGAATATGATATAGGCATGCGGAAATCCCCTCTTCTGAAACTCAACGACTCGAATGAGATACACCATACACCTGAATGATGTGCAGAGGACAGCGAGAATTTTCTCTAGACAAAATTTGAAGACATGTGCGACGATGACAGGAGCATCACTCGCAGTTTGTCCTGGAAAAAGTGTGGATCAAACCTCAGGCCAGTCTGGATTGAATGTCATTGTGCAGAAAAACATAGGTTGTCCGAACTTTCGATTGAGTGCCATAGCATCTGCAGTCTGTTCAGATGTCCATGCATGGGACCCCACGAAACTTGCAGGCAGTTGAATAGAAGGTTCAAATTGTTCTTCCTTGTCACCATCTAATTCGTGTAGTTCTTCAGCTCTGAATCTGTGCTCCCTGTTGATGTACGCAAGTCGTTGTTCTTCTGTCCGAGAATACATGTCCACCAAGTATTCACAAGTAAGACGTCTGAAATGCGAGAATCATTGATCATCATCCGCAAGCAGTCGCAAATGATACCAGTCAATCTGCGAGAGGTTGGGAACATCCACAATTCGGCTTGCTCCCCATCCAATTTCTCTGTGAGGGAAGAGTAGCACATAGTGAAGTGGTTCGTAATGGTAGGACAGAATGTTAATGAATTGTGGCAGTTGGTTACCGTGACGTCGAACCACGATTGAGTGGGGATTTATGGAAGTGGAGTTGGATGCATGCATCACAGCGGCAAAGTCAGAATTGGATGTGAAATCTTGTAGTTCAAGTAGACAACTGTGACGGTGAGGTACATTTCAAAAGTGGAGGAGATTGCCGACATAAGGATTGATGTCTCACAAGTCGTCAGCAATTGCTTGAACAATGAAAGCATGTGCTCCAAACTGAGTTGCCTTCCGTGTCTGCTCAGTCTCGTTGTATAGGAACCAATGAATAGAGTGATCAGTGTACTCCGTGTTGAATAGTAAGTACTCAGTGGTTGGGAAACCAGCTATATATTACCTGTTGAATAGTAAGTACTGTATGGTAGTCAGTACTAAGGTAGGTAGCTGTGAATGTATGTGTACTTACCTCAGTGGTTGGGAAACCAGCTGAGGTGTCTAACTACGAGACAAAACAAATGTACTACGTGATTAGTAAGCAGTGGCTGTATGACCACACCATATGGAATAAATCCAACACTCCCCCTCAAAGGTGTGGGCATATAGTAGTGGGAAGGAAGGAAATAAAAATAGTAAAGAGGAATGGTACTTAGCAATAAATGCTCCATTAAACGAGTAGTATTCACATCCGAAAAGTGTGTTTGGCATGTCTCGATAGTGTGCATGCGCACGGTGTCCATATATGGTAAGTCGTGACTGACTGCACTCTCTAGGTGTACACGTTGGCCTTGATCGACTCTGGTGGTACCGTCTTCGCATATTGCACCCTGGGATCTCTTCCCCATCATCTATGGTCCATGTACATCGTGTACAGTGCATCCGATTCACCTGATTTGGCCTCGGCGCAGTTTGGTGACCTGGTGAGTCCCTTTGGTGGTATTGACACTTTTAGGTTTCGATTTGAGTCGTCCTCGGTGACGCGGTGGGTTGGCATGGTAGGTAGGTCATCTGGGATGTTGGGTAGATGGCATGGACGCTTCAAGTACACCCGACATTGTGCACTCGCACTTTTCGTGCTGACTCAACTTGTACTCAGCTAGCGTGTCTGTTTCGACTCGTTTCGAGTCACAGTGTGCTGCGCTCATTGCGGCGCCCTTTCTGCCACCTCTCCCATCCATGTGGATGCCATCTGCATCCGCTTGGCGCTTGCAATCGCGCTCGATGTCCCTGCTTGCCTCCTGGACCTCTATGTGGCCTCCTGGCCTTTTACCTCGACATAGTGCACTTGTTTCGATGTCGCTCTCAGGGTGTGTCCCATCGTATCCACCGCCTTCGACAACATTTTGGCGGTCCGAATTGCCCTCGACAACTCTCGACATCTCCAGTGGACCTATATAGGCTCCTGTGTCTCTGCCTCGACGTAGCGCGTTCACATCTACGTAGCGCTCGTTCTCCTCGCTCTCTGGACATTCTGGGGTGCAGTGGGACTCGCGTTGCATGACCGCTTCGCGTCCCGGCTGGTCTAGCTCGACTGGAGTCCTTTCTGGTGAGTCCTCCTCTTCACTCAGCTCTGACCTTTTGCGCTTGAGTTCTGACGTGTTTGGTAGCTCATTTGGATCGTCCCTGGTGTCCTCGTGGCGTCTGGATGCTCCTGACGTGTCCGCTTGGTCGCCGGTAGGTACATCGTCACAGCTCAGATATATTCCTCTCTCCCCCTCGAGCTTGACGCATTGGGGTTCACTGACACGTCCTGATCTTTTATAGGGCTTCTTCGGCATGTTACTAGGGCCCTCGACACATCTCGACACTCCCACTCTGTCCACTTCGACTTTGGTAAGTTCCGGCTCGAAGCTCGGACTCTCACTTCTCTCCCCCTCAAGCTCGATGCTCTGGGGTTTGCTTGCGCAGTTTGCAGCTCCATCAGGTGGCTTAGGCAGTATTGGGCAACCTTTAGGTGAGTCTTCGACTTCCGCTTCTCAACGCTGATTGTTTTCTTCGTCAGCTGTCATCAGTTGTGCATGTGCCCACACACTTCCTCTCTCCCCCTCAATTGATGCTTCACAGTGCATCGCAGGTATGTCGGGTACATTCATGGGTTCGTCAGGTGGTTCTGGGGGACCTTCAGGTACGTTGTTGATGATCTCTTTGTCGCGCTGATCATTTTCGTCAGCTCTCATCATCGACTGTCCACGCGCTCGGTCTCTCCCCTTCGATCGACATATCACAGGGTGTTTTGGGCTCGTTGTGTGGCCATGGTGGGACCGGGGAACCTTCAGGTACATTCTCGACTCTCATTTCATGGTGCT
>JBBPJP010000837.1:0-13978 GCA_038088775.1 Boletus barrowsii | reverse complement strand
ACAGCCCCAAGGCGGGCGCTGGTTGGAAGTGCTTCGAGAAAAGACAGGCGCAAAGGCAGAATGTTCTGAGAAACTGCTCGTCTCTGGCACAGTAAGCTCATTCGCCTGTGACGCTGTTTCGAAGCCGGGCACTTCGTCTAGGCGGTAGTTGCGCATCATATCTTCGACAGCGTCGCGGATTGCCCGGGGGTCTAGGTCTCTAGGTCCAGCAGCCAGTGTGACATCGCGCCAGAAGCGTTCGCGCAAGGAGAAATCGGGGGGCATTGGTAAAGTGGATGTATGTGTGAGACGAGCGGGCTCGAGAAGTTCCTGTTAGTTTGGTGACATTACACGCGATGCACTTATGCACGCCGCTCTGAGCACAAAAGAAAGATAAAGCGGTCTCCTTGTTGACAGGAACAACAGCAAGATGTAAAATCGCTCACAAGCGGGTGAACGGGTGGACCCACAAAGTATCTCGTCAGATAAGCCGCTTCTCTCCGCCGGCTCGAGCTTGCCAAAAATGTACAAACTGTTGTAGACTACACTACAAGGCTATGTAAGTCACAGTACGCCCCCATGCACTAACAGGAACAGTGCTGTGCAACGTCGGGGACAACAAGAAAGGTATCCATTCCTAGTAAACCTAGTAGGAAGAACGGCCGCACGGCTGTACCTTTCTAAGCACAGCCACTCATTCAGATTCAAGTAATCTCTCGCGGAGTTCTCCGCCAGACAGAGCTGCATAACACCGCTAGCTAGGTTGGTAGTGCAATCGGGCTACTTACTAGTCGTACGTATCGTCAAGTCTCTTGAACAACAATACTAACAGTAATTCATCTTTGTTTCCGAAACATCTGAAAACCCTCATACGCTGCTTCCTGGCCCCTGAGTGGTTTTGGGGCCCTCTCCGGTTTGATCCTGGCCTCCTGTTTGACGGGACGTGGTCTCAAGGCCTAGGAGTCATTAGGTATGTAGGTCAAACCACGCAAGACAAGGAAAGACAAACCCGACTGGGTGCTTTGTTGCACTTTCTCTGTACTACCTGTCTGACCAACCGGTCGTTGCTGACTCGTCTCTGGAGGCTGAGGCTGTCGGCTCTCGACGGGCGAGGGAGGTGGAGCCGGCGTTGGGCCAGACACTTCTTCCTTGGCGGGCTTCGGAGCCGGCGTTGGGCCAGGTACTTCTTCCTTGGCGGGTTTTTCACCGGCCTTGGCCTCCGCGTGAGGTTCGGGACCAGCAGCAGCGCTGGTAGGCGGCGGTACCCCTTTCATCCGCGCAACGCCCCGTTCAATCTCGACTTTACCCTTGGCAGCGATGTCTGCGTCTTTTGTTTTAGCCTCTTCCGTGCCAGAGACGGACTCGAATGCGCCCATGACAGACCCACGAAGGTCTTCGCCAACGCCTGTCGATCAGTGAGCGTTTTCCTCTTGGAAACGGATAAGAGGCGGCGTGCCGTGGACGATATGCGCTGCACCTCTGCATCCAGACCGGTCTACTCAGCAAATATGACGGATGTGCGTCAACGAACGACTCACTTGACCTTGTCTCCAAAGCTGGGTTTTTTCTCTGTGGTCGACATGACGGGCCGTTTTTGAGGGACGGTTGGCCCCTTGGGTGTTTTATGTGCGTACACGTGTTTACGATGATGTCGCCAGTGACGTCGTGGCGTTCAGAGTTGGCTTCGGTGATGCAACGTGCCCCTAGACTTTTGGCACGGAGATACAATCCGATCAACACCGTTACATGTAGATGTCGTCATATTTGATCGCGTGTAATCTTATCATCATCATCTTCACATCTGTGCACGTGACTATGTGATCGAAAAATTATCCATCAAAGTTCTGTGCGAACGCATCTCCGCTTCACCCCATCAGGGGAGACTGTGTGGGGATTGTTGTGATCTACGTTGCAAGGTGACTGCGGTGGGTGACACAGCGTGAACGAGCGATCACCGGGGTAACAGATCTGTGCAGTGTGCACAAGGCATCTCAGGCTCAAACGGACGAAGGGTGGTCGTACATCTGTATTTGTTTATCTTCTACACTGCCCATCTATGTATTACAAAACCATTCCGAATCTCCGAACACGAACGAGAAAAGAGAATTCCGTATCCGAAACGAAAACTAAAAGAATTGAGCGAAGCAGAAGGGTGCAGGGAATAGAAAGAAATGACTAGAAGGTATAATGATACGAACAATAAACGGATGTGGTATGCTACATACATGTCGATGCGTCCAGGATTCTCGTCTGGTTTTCGTGTTTTTGTCAACGTCCAGTACGGTCGCGGAAAGAAAGAGGAAGAAGAAATACAGTATAAGGATAACACATGCCCCCGCCCGGTGGTCAAAAGGCAAGGTTCAGGGTCCAGACGTCGGGACCAACCTTGGTGCTCGACAACCCCATGAACCGCGTGCGACCCCGTAAAAAGTCCACACGCTTCGCACCCTTGCGGTATTCCTCGTCCGCGGTCACCCTCGAGGGAGCACGACTCCACCGTTTGTGAAACGCAATAGCCACCTCTTCTTTGAGCGCCTGCGTGGGCAGCGTGTTGTACTCGGTTGGGAGCACCGGGTGACGAAGGAAGAAGTACAGCGCTTCGAGGAGGTCGCGGACCGAAATGTAATGTTTGGTGGGGGGGATGGTCAGCCGCCATGGGAATTGGTCGATGATGAGGGTCATGGTGTGCATGCTGGGCTGCGTCGCGGGCTCTTCGAACACCTTGGGAGGAAGGCTCATGGGGGATGCGTGTATGTTGGGAGCAACCGTGAGAGGGGGAAGAGAGGTGTCGTAGATGATGGGTGGGACACGGGGATGAAACGCGAGCAGAGGATGGATGGCAACAGGGCCGACAGGGAGAGGGAGCGATGCATAGTTATTCTGGGGAGGAGTGCAGGGCCCAGAAGAATCGCCCGAGGAGGGAAGCGACGACTCAGAGAGCGTCGGCGAGGGCGTCGACTTGGGGGAGTAGAAGATGTTGTCGTTGTTGAATCGGACCTGTTTCTTAGGACTAGACATCTTGCGAGACGTGTATGCGACGCGGCGACGACGAGGGCGACGACGGAAGGCTCTTTGGATGAGAGCCTTGAGACGGAAGAAAAATGGAGACGTGTGTGAGAATGGATGATGATCGTTGTGGGGGAAGTTATGATGGCGGAGGAATGGGGCCACAGAGTCGATCGAGGGGCTAGATATATACCTCGTCCACGTCGGGGGCGCAGCCTCCGTTAAATTATGGGAGCATTGCCGCAGTCCCTGACAAGAGGTACGAGATGACTTGGACCACAGTTCGGTTGTCGAGTCGGCACCGCCTTCTTCATGGCCTACCCACGAAACTGCTTCCTTATCCAGGCTGGAAAGCAGCGACAGAGAAGCGCGGGAGGCATCACAGCAACTGTCGAGGTGTCTGGAGTCTGAATCGCTTTACGGCACCGATATCTCGTTGTGCGTTGTGCTAAACATATCGCGGGACCGTCACGTCTCCGACCAACTCGTTTCAGACTTGGTCACTGCAATCGCACGACTTACCGGCGGAACCACGTCTCTCCAAGACGTGTCGTTTGTGGGCTGAGGACGAGCATTTCTCAGGAGTGCGATAGTGGCAGTGTAAAGTCTCCCAAGGTAAGCACTAGGTGAGCAAAACACTGCCTAGGGTATGTAGTCACAAGGACATTATCAAAGTCACCAATCGTACCACGTAAGGTCGACGTGTCTGTCAAAGTTCGGACCGTGGCTCAATGTGACTCGTTTCCGAAGTTCAGCTGCGGATTTTTCGGTCCGCTGTATATGCACAATGCACATTACTGTCACGAGCTGGAGACGGCTCTTCACGGCGAGTATAGCATTCGCGCTATCGGCTTTGCCATATGACAATGCTGTACAATGCAGACGGCAAAATTGGATTGTCTGACTTCAATTGTAGGTGGTTCCGTTAAGGCAATTTAGATCCTAATCCTGGACCTTAGACTGGCTTGACCCCGGACATCCCCAGTCTATGCAAGCAAACCCCATTTCCTCGAATCATGCCGTCACCTTCATAGGGTCGCAGGCTCCGAGGTACCAGTGTGGCAAGTTGTCCTAGGACCGTACTGAATAATAAAAATGCCATCGTCTCCCCAGTCGCTGCATCACTATGAAAGTGACGTTAAGCCGCAGTCGTCGAGCGCCTGAGACGCCACTCGTATCCACATGCACGCTCGTCGTTGCTGTGAGTACGTGGTGGCAATATCGGGCGAATAGGGCTCGCAGACCAAAATATCACATGCGTCATAACCCATTCACTTTTGGCTATTACCGTCCTCTCGCGCTCTCCCGCCCACATTCGCCCTTTTCGGCCACTTCCCTTCTCATTCCCACAGGCGGCGACGGTCACGCTTAGCCCAACTTGGGCCCATGACGTTCTGTCATAGGGTGGCGCAATCCCCTTCCCCTATTCCTCAGTTATTTTTGGTCCGCGAGCGGTATGAAGGTCCTAAAACGAAACATTAATCATGACAGCGGATTGGGCGATATTTCACCGCCGAGCGCAATATAGACGCCCTTGTTCACACAGGTACGCTCCCCACCGGCGTCAATGAGGCGCTGCACTCACAAATTTCCGATACGTAAGTAGATGTCACTGGACAAAGTTCTCCGGAATTTTCCTGTGCGGATCGCCCATGCCGAGCAATACGCGGCGGTGCGGCGACACCGTTTTGCGGAGAGACGTGCGCCCCTTCTCAGCGTTTAGCGCGCCGCCGCCGATGAAGTGGGCGATGCGCTTCTGAGCGTCTACCTTTCTGTCCTTCTTCCCCATCGCTGCGCTGCGCTTTGCATCGCCGTCAACAGCCCCATCCCGCCGGGCAAAATGTACTCTTTTGGGACTTGCCATTCTTGGGTATATGAACACTGTGGCCTGTGAGCCCGCTGTGCAGCCTATGAATGTTTGTCTATACCAAATTTGTCATCGCCGCACCTGTGGATGATCGGGAATGGGTGCCTGGGTATTCAATACGAGCGCAACGGCGCGTAGACGGAACGCCAAAAGGACGTCTTGCCAGAGATTTCTCGCGTGTCGGCTATCAACTCCGGACGAGCGCCATTACTCTATACGGTATGCTTGCCCAAGCTTGAAACGTGATGCCTGTTCTGATTTCACGCTCACATCAAACAAAAGTCTGATGCCAAGGTATAATCAACTTCTGTGGCATAACTTAGGCAAAACCCGAAGTTCCACGGCGCTGCATATTATGACTAGGAGCGTATCACCCTCTTCAATGGCCCTTTCAAACGAGCGAAAAGGGGCACATGGGAACCGTCGGAACCCAACTTCGGGTCACCTGGAGCACCGTCCGAGGTCCTGGGGCAGTGTAGACGTTACATACCGTTGCGTTCGGAGAGCCAAAAATGGCAGCAACCTCTTACATGGAGCACATACGGCCTTTGCTTCACTCACGCGGTCGAACAAGCCACGGTCCGCGCCGGGTACGCTTTCCGCGTCATCATACCTGTTGTGTGTGGCAAATAATCGTGGTCCAGGTGGCTTTAATTAGATGGTGTCCATTGAACGACCGGCGTGAGACTGGGGACGGCCAACGTCTCGGGAGATGACGTCCTCTTTTGGGATTCGACCTCGATCGATGGAGGTGATCCAACGAGTTGGGTTGGACGGCTACACCGTGACGGATCTCATGCCATGCCGAGGCATACAACTCTTCTTTCTTACACGCATACCGCATGACCAAGCAGAGTCATGTCACGAGTACCGCAGCCCGCCACACGCAAGAATGGAATGGGTCTTGTTAGATTCAGAGCCCGTGGCATCGTCCACGGAAAGGCAATGTTCCTGAGATCGAGATCGCCAACTCAAAGGATATTACGCAGGTGGGCCTCCGATCGGCCGAGTGTCGGATCCAGAGTCGGCTAGTGAAGGGTCTACGGCGAATAGCCAGACTTGCTACGCAATGGCTGCGAGTCACTCTTGATCCGGCGAAGCGGACAACGGTGTCCCCTTGAAGGATAGCAACAAGGGTACTAGGACTAGAAATCAATTCTGCGTGCCATTCTGGTCTCTCTCCCGAGACAAGCAGATTCTCGCCGCCCAAACGGTCCAGCTCTTTGGTAAGGATGTATGCCTGCTCTCAGACATGTCACACGCATTTTCCCGTGATGCATCGCCGTTTCACCGGACGGTCTTGTGAGAACGATCGTTTGGATGGTGACCGATATGTCCACTGACTAAGTGTTTCATCGAGATATTATCAACCAGGATCAACTGGAAAAGGTAAGCAATCTCGCTGCTTGCATGGATCAGAGGTGACATTATAATTATACCCATGATGCTGTAGGAACCAGGTGCGAAGATTCACTCCTTCCTCCATTGAGAATTAGTGTTTACATGCTGGAGGAATCCTCCATCGCCAATGTTTTTATTCGTGAATCGAGGGATGATATGGGGGTAACTTCAGGACCCGGAGAACCGGGTCGAAACATCATTTCCGGAGCACGGTACACCATTCGCAGACAAGGGTACGAATTTCATTCACATACTATTACAGTTTCTGTGTGGCCATGTCCTCAATGTCTGAAGCGTGGATTGCACTGATGGATGACAAGAAGCGGGTCGGGTGATGTCCAACTGCAGAGCGCAATACTTCAGAACACCGTCGTAAACACAGGTAGGCTCTCTACAGCGTCAACGAGGCGCTGCATTTCATACGATTCCAATTCGGACGAATCGGACTTGCTGTTCGAATCGCTCACGCCAAGTAATAGCCGGTTGGTCTGGGAGTCGGGCGCTTCCCAGCGTCTATCGTATGGCGCAGTCATCCTTTTCTGGCGTCTTCATTGCGGTGATTCCGCTTGCATCGCTCTCAGCATAGATCACCGTGTAAAATCTGCTGCACAGCCTCCATCTCCCGAGATGCCACGGGACCAGTTGGAATACCCCATATATCGAATTCGACACGCACGTTCGCGGATGATCATTGTTGGTCATACGTGGACTGGACGGCGGAGGCCAAAGGGTTCTTTGTGGAGATGATCAAGCTGAGTCATTTACTTTGAAGCTGTCCTCTGTTTTCATCCGTGTCGGACATCAACCCCGAATTCGAATGAACGCCACCGGGTACGCTCACGGACGTGAAACGTGGTGCTTGTTGCTGATTCTTGGCCACGTCAAAGAAAGGGTTGATGCCAAGGTGTAACCTCGCAGGCTACTAGGGAAAAGCCTCAAGCTTCAGTGCCCCGGATATGTATCGTACCTTAGTATATGGTATCGGGGCACCTTCTTGATCCTTCAAACAAGTTAAAAGGGCCACTTGAGAACCGGATGACGCATCCGACCGTCGAAATTCAACTTTGGGAGATTTGGGCCCGATGATCCAAAGACGCACCGTTGCACTCGGAGAGCCGAAAACGGCAGCAGCACACAGAATAGATAACACATCACTGCATTTCACACAGTGGTCGAACAAGTCACGGTGGGCTCGGGGTACGTGTTCCCCGTCGTCGTAGGCGTTTCTAGCTTACACGGTGATTATCGCTCGGCCGCCGTGAAGACTGGGAACTATTACCACTGGCAACTCCTGATCAAACAACTTATGCTATGCCTCCATTTTGGATTCTATTTAGATTGATGGAGATGATCAGCGGCTTGGGTTCACAGTGCACGGATCTCACCTGAAGCTTCTTTCTTCCACACACAGCATGATCAGCAGAGCAGTGTATCATGGGTGCCACAGTTCTGCCACAACTCGGATCTTCTCCACAAGGATGGAGGACTTGCTTGGTTCAGAACGTGTGGCGTTGCGTCCGTTCCTCGGATCAAGTAAGGCGACTTGATATAGACGAGTCTACTGTTGCTACCCCCTGTCCAATCGGTGCTTTGATAGATGCGCAGTCTACCTGATGTTTAAGCAAACCTAGATGCCCCGATATAACCATAAACGAACCCTTTGATGGTCGATGACAGCTCCTGGTCATACAAGCATCGCCTCTATGATACTACCTACGCCCAGCCAAGTCGTATGGCACAAATACACTGAGATCATGTGCAGACGATCAAAAAGGTGATGGCGATGAGTCTCGCTGGTAGTTCCTGAGCGCTGGTTCCACTTTGGATACACGTCAGCGCCTGCTACATGTTTTTCTCATGTGATGCTGCGCAAAGCGCCTAGACAAAAATGTTAGTGGTGATGGAAACGGGTGAGTGGTATTAACCAAAGTATAGGCTCGGCATACTCATGGATGAGAGTAGCATACGGTGAATCCGTCGCCGATGATGTGTGGAAGCTGTAGGTTTGTCCCATCTAAATTTTGAACGTTCATGTCAGACAGCGGTAGCCACAGAGTAGCTCTCCATCCCACGTTGGCCACATCTATGCCACCGATGCAGGACAGTCCCACCCTGTGCATGCTCGCTATTGCTACCGCTTGCGCACCATCACGCACAGGTTTAACACAACCGCTGCACGCTCTCCCGTATACAAAGGAGAAACCGAGCGGTCACCTTCAACGAGTGTCGCACACATTCGACGGACCATGTACATAGAAATCCACCGCGAACAAAGATCGTCTGCGAGCTGGTCGCGTCGTTTTCAGCGGTGTCGGGCTGAACCTGGGAGAGCACGTACGAGAGCTTTCGTCTGACTCTTTAAATTTGATCTGGATTTGCTCCTGAGTATCGAATATTTGAGGTACTGGGCTAATGTGCAATAGGGGGAGGTCGTGGCGAAAATGCGATGCACGTACTTGGATAGCCAGGCTCACAAAATCCGCCAAACAAGACATTCCATATGACCATCCTGTTGGTGTTTCAGCACAACTCAGCGACGAGGCACATAAACCCCATCCTACTAATGACCCGACCGTGCACTCATACATACCTTATTCTTTCCTGGGCGTGCGTTGGCATATTGAAACGCAAGAGTTGCAATAGCGATCGGGGCCGCTTTGGTGCGAGGATAAAAGTTAGCTAACCAGTGGGAGCGATCTCCGTCGACCATCAACATTGTACCGGGTTTCCGAGTCACAAAGGTCGCACCAGGGGGGTGGTGTTTACGTTTGGGAAACGAACTTTCGCCACTCGTCCTGTAAACATTACGGCGTCGATGGGACATAAATTAGGGTCGTTCTGGGACATACTTGGTGGGAGAATGGCGAAACACGCTGTAAAAGTACTACGCAATGAATGGTCAGCAGGAATCGCAGGTGTCGAATACGATATGGACTGCTCTACCATCATCGCCACGGCACTCACTTGCTACCACCAGGGTTATTTCCGTTTGGACATCTGCCCGAGTGGCCTTTACACAATTATTGGGGAGATTTGACAGTATGTGCTACCCCCCATAGTCGTCTCACCTACCACAAATCACGAACTGAGTGTTGAGTGCTGATCATGGTTCTTTTCTTTGTGCGCCGTCTCTTGGGGAACCATTCCTTTTTTGTGCCTTCGCGGCTGATTTTTGGGATGACAACGCACTGTGTTATGGCGTCGATGAGACCCACCATCGACAGTCATTCGGGTTTGCGTGTGGAAAAATGGTGCGCTACACCCATCATATTTCTGCGAGTAGCTCAGAGATCGAAACTTGGAGCGTAGTCGAAATGTGTAGATTAGCTCGCCATCCAAGACCGCTTGCACGATACCGTGTGGCTCTAATTCATCGTGCGCTTCCTAGCACGTTCGACGTCCATTTCGGCCTCCAACTCCCTTGCCGCAGCCTCTGCCCACGCGTCAAAACCGCCCTTGTCGAACACGTCTGCGAGTCTTTGATACGACGCGTCATGGTCAAAGGTTGTCGGCATGCAGGACTCGGACTGTGGTGTTGATGCAGCCTGGAGAACAGTATCGCCGGGTACAGTGTCGAGAGAGGTCGGATATCGATAGATCTTGGCAGTTAGGAGTGGCATGGATCGTGATACCCACGTGCGCATGCGTGCAGCAAACTCTGTCGTCTATAAAGGGTGTAAGTGGTGTATGGGAATGTTAGGATAATCTTGACTCACGTTGTGAACGTCGAGATAGGCCATGACGCCTGCGACCGACGCGGTTGCAGTGGACATGATGATGGCGGTGGCGATGGCGAATGCTCCAAAGGTATAGAGGGGGGCATTGAAATGGTCTTGTGGTGGTAGTGGTGGTAGTGGAAGGGCACGACGAGGAGGACTTGACGTGGGCAGCCGACGAATGCGGCGAGCAACACGTCCGGCGATGTTCATTAGAGAACGGTTGGGAAACACAGCCACAGCATGACCGAGCTTGTCCGCGATCCATCATGCAGGTCCCGAGTACGCAAGCTCAGAGGGACGTTCAACCAGTAGCAGGCAAACTCAGCAGAATTACACTCTCTTCTCAGCTTCCAATATGGTGCAGCGCTGCTCTCTCTCTCAACGCGGTCGCACCCTTCGGTAGTGCAGTCGATCGTATGTACCCTTGTTGGTAGTGTCTCCGAGCAGGTTGACTGAATGGACCGTATTGCAAGCCCTGTATATTTCAGATACTATCTATGAAGCTGGTTCGCTCCTACTTAGGCTTTGAGCGTTCACTTGAAAAATCAACACACGTGACCATGTCGCGCGTCTAGCTGGGTGGTCGGAATTGAAATGAACATTAGAACATTACATCAAACCTCCACGACTAGACCCTGCACGCCGTGCTTGTAGATCAAGCGGACGCACTTTAATTTCTCCATCCCAGACGGTCCTTGCGAACGCAAGTCATGCTCTCCTTCATTTCCAAAATCGTAGCGATGTCGATCTTCGTCTACCTCTGTACCGTCGCACCGAGCGCGTCAGGAAGGATGGACAAGGGTACCGCCTCCCTGTCCAGATACCGTACCGGTGCACCTAGGACCAAGCCTATGAAACCAGCCGGAGTTCCCACACCACCACACGATAACCGATACCGATACAATCCATCATCCACAAGCGTACCGAGAGGGGTACGGCGTGATCGACATAGAGACAGGAGCACACAAATAGACATCCCTCTCCGCAACAACACGAACAAAGCGAGGACTGGCTCGAGGAAATCGTTAGCTCGGTCACGGGCGGCCACGCCCACCAAGCAGCGACGTCAGAACGAACAGCCCACACCAGAGCCGACGGGAGACGAGTCTGCCTCGACGACGGTGTACGTCTATGGTCCAAACTCGTTCGCGCTGTTACTCCCTCAGAATTCAGGCGGTGGGTACCTCATTTTCTCCGTTGTTGCTTGCTGTAATTCCGTTTGTTGTTCGCAGAGATGGTGTCCGATGCAGAGGAGGACGGTATCGCGTACTGTACGGATAGAAGTGGGTGCGGAAACAATTTTCCCAATGGGTTCATCACAGGGGCTGCATACTCAGCATCAGCGGACGGATCATATGTGCAAGTAAGTGTCACCATCGAGTTACCTGCTGCGAGGGAGGGTTTCACTGGCACGGTGACTGACGACACGTTGTTGTCTATTTTAGATAACGGGTTGCATGGACTCTAGCAGGTTTCCGTTTGCGGACAACGACGATGGCGGGCAGTTTGACGTCCGGTACCCCAACGGTGCACAGTGCACGTTTGGAGGCTATGGGGCAAGCTTCATTGAACAGTAAGATTTTCTATATGTCCGTGTGATATTGGTTGACCGTCGACGTAACATTACGCGTCGCCCATTTCCACCAAAGGGTGGAACCGTCAGCAAATCGTTTTTGTCTGCGATGCTGCAAGAGTGCCAATGATCAACAAAATTGTAATTCGCATGAAGATCGAGCCGGGTGTCCCGTGGCGGTCCCAGGTACCTACGAATTTGGGGAGGTTGGTTGTTCCTAGTTTGTTTTGTATGCGAGATATCCAAAGCCACGCTGGATCGTGGCGAATAACACGAGGTCTCTGGGAGTGTACGAGGTGTCCCTGTTTACAAATACAGCTAAGCTTGAAGTGGGAGGTGTGTGAGAGGAAACAGACACGCGGTATGTGCAGCAGTCAAGACTTCCAATTATCAAGGGGTTAGAGCCTCACGGGGGCTGGTATTATTATGCAATGCTGCATATAGTACTGTAGGGACAATGTTACTGGTACAAACTTCCATGACATGCAGGCGCCCAGCAGCTCATGCGAAGCAATCCATACACTTCTGTCTACTTCTTATCTGCACGACCTTGCGCCCAACCCCGCCGTCTTTCCTTCCCGGTTCCACTCACTTCTTCGGAACGCATCATTCGTTGCCCTTGAACTTGCTTTGCAAGATGTCTGACCTCCGCAAATTCGTCCGTCGCCTGGGCACGTAAAAACGCAGTGCTCTTTGCCCTATGCACCAAACAATCGGGTGGTTGATATCCCTCTCCCGAAATCCCGCCCTCGTCTGCTCTCTCATCCATTGGCCGCTGATCCCGCCACAACGACCCACTTGTCCGTTCCAGCGTCTTCACGATATCCAAACTCTCCCCAGGCGGTATCGCCCACGGATGGGACGGCGTCTCGCACGTCATATCCACCTCCTTCCTCAACACCCGATCCAGGTCGACCGCCGAGAAGAACGCCACGCATTGCGGCAGATCATCCATGCCCAACTTGAACGCGAACAAACACCGCGTCCACAAATTCGCAATCTGCAATGCTAGCGCGGCACGGTACTTGTCCGCCTCGGAAACAAGATACCGTAGCTCGTCGTGCACTGAAAGGAGGAAACGCGCGTCTATGTCGTACGTGCGCGTGAGATGGTCCATCGTAACCAGCAAGAGATGGAGGTAGTCTACCCCGGACGACTGGACGACCCAATTGATCCGCGACGTCATGTAGTCCACCCCGAATTCTGCGGGCAAGTTTTCCTTGGAAAGCGCCGCCGTGATTCCGCATCCCAACGCAGGTGTCTGTGGATGATCTGACAACGCTATCTCCTCCAGTTTGTTGAAAACGTAACTCTCTGTTCCACCGTACCAAAACCTGCGTCCAAATAGGTCGGGCCGGCGAGTGTTCTTGCCCTTGGTCGACGCGTACAAGTTCTCAGCCAACTTTTTGGCTTCCTCGGGTTGCATTGCTGTATTTGATTGTAAGAGGAGCAGGACAGCATGCTTCACTCCCGCCCCGTAGATACGCGAATAGTTGAACACCTTGGCGTGGCCACGTGAGAGCCCCAAGATGTTCGCCGTCTTGGAGTGCAAGTCCGTCCCTGCGGCTTTGGTACCCTCAAGCGTCATCCAACCAATCGCCGTGGCAAAGTGCAGACCAAATTGCGCATCACCCATGCAACTCGATATCCAAAGCTCCTCCGAGTCGACGTCAGCCCCGATGATGGCGTACCCCGGCGGCGCGCGCACCATTGCCTTGAGCTCGGACCCTACACGGTTCTTCTTTGCATTGCTCGCCGTCAACCATGTCTTCTCGATTGCACGACGCGTCACAGTACCCATCGGAATGACCTGCGGAATGATCATACCCCATTTGTGGTCAGACGGCGTAAACTGCATATCGACCCGTTCGTTCTGCCAGACCACCATCTGATTCAATATTCGATCGCGCGCGCTGATCCAGTAGCTGCATTGGGCATTCATGTCTAGCGCATCTTGTGCATTGTCCCCAGGACTCGTCAACGTTCCATCGTGGGCATATTTCATGAATGTTTTGGAGAGCGGACTCCCAACGTTGGCGTTTTCGCCGTCCTTGTGCGGGAGCTTGTAGAAAAGGAATTGTTGTTTTCCATCTCCGTGCGTCATCTCGCATAACGCCCGGTCAGCAGGATCCGAAAATCCGAGTACCTGCGCACGCGTGGAAAATTCGGCGGCGCTCGGGACTCTAAACGTCCATCCGTGCTCTCTGGAATAAAAGAGAGGATAGCCCATCCAAGACAGGCGGAGTAGGATGGGAGAATTGCGGTTTCGTACGGTGATGTCGAGTGTACCAGGTGGGTGGTCTTTCTTCGGTCTTGCGAGGTCCCAATACCACTTCGGCCAGATGGCTTGGGGTTTGGGAATTTTGAGGGTAGGCGTCTGGGACGACTTCGTGCGGGGAGTAGCGAGGACAGGTCTCCAATCTAATTGTTGCA